>JAGTTH010001899.1:0-232012 GCA_022606485.1 Agraylea sexmaculata
ATCGTAAGTGCATAAAAATATGTGTGCTCTTAAGTCTTTATGGAACTGAGCCACATATTGTATGTATGCAATGTATGAAACGTCAAAAAATGTTGATTTTCAATCATTATTTAACCTATTAAGTGGGACTTTTTCGAAATAGTAAAATAGTCCTATTTGACCGGCAACTAATGTAGATTCATTTATTATCTATAACACATTTCATGTATTTAATCGCAAACTGTTATATGTTATAAATAATAATTAAACCGAGTGACACGTGACAGGCAGTGTTGCCAGATTGAATGTGTGGCTCAGTTCCATATAGACTTAAGAGCACACATATTTTTTTTGAACTTACGATTCGAGTATTACGTTGATGGCAACACTGAGTGATCGCAACTTTCATTGGAGATGTGTGATTGTGTTTGAATTGGTGGTGATATTGCTAATTTGAATAGTGAAGAGGCTTCCATTGTTGTGAGGGTCTTCACTTTCGCCGGGGTCAGTCACAAGACTTGCACAACAATAATCATCACTGACAATAAATAATACCCCAAATATTTGGCCTGCTCTGCTCGAGGACCGAAGAGGCCTTAAATATGATGCTAATGAACATTACTTATATGCTAATGACACATTGACCCATGGCTTCATTGTGTTCAACAACAACAACCACTTCTGCACCTAAATTACGAAATTCATATTATTTTACACATTTCAAATATTGTTATACAACAAGTGGGTTAAGTATTGGCTAAACCGATTCTATGTAATTCATGTCAATACTGTTGACGATTTCTTTTACATCCCAAGTTGAATTATTATATAACCAAATGGAAAATTTACTGCTGAGAACTAAAATTTTACACCGAGAAGGATATTTTCAATTTAGTTGCAAAATAACACTTTTGAATGTATCTATAAAATTATATACATATAAACATTAGATATCGCATTTCATATAAATAATTCGTGTAGTCCGTGTATTGTTGCACTATTTGATAAAGGCATAAGTGTGTCTCCCTCACTCAACACATTTCTAGTGAGCACTGAGAGTGGTTGTGACAATACTTAATAATAATTTAAACATGTTAAAGAAGTAGTGTTTGGTAAAAAGTGAGGCTAGATGTATTTGAGTGTATGTTTGAGTCCATATGACATGTAGTAACAATGTATTTACCCATTTTACTGTGAAATATAACTGAAGATATGAAGAGACATGTTTACAGTATAATGTTTGACAGGTAACTCATGTTTTTGGCCACTTGATCCACTTGAACTAAACACGCATTTAGCCACTCTTGCGATATCTTATGTTTATATCTATGGGTGTAGGAAACAATCATTATAACCTATTCAAAGGAGAATAAAATATAATATTTTTCACTTCAAATTGAACCATAAAATAAATTCACTCTTATTTTATTATTATGATTTTATTACGTCTCTTCGATAAAATTTCCTATAAACTAAGTAATGGAAAAATATATTTATTAAATTAACTTTTATGAATAGATAATTACTACTCTTAAACAATAGTTTAAGAAAATATGCATTTTTATTTTTATTGTTTTTACTATGATAATTAATATTAATACAATAACATCAAACTTACATAGCAACTTATAATTCGACTCTTTTTTTTGTCTCGATATCAGAGGCGCCTGGCAGTGCGTAAACCCTTTCCTACACCGCGTCATCGCTAATATTTGACAATATAAAAAGTAGGCCACAATAATGGATTTTTTCCTCCTTTCACTCCACTGCTTTTCCTTCTAATACTAATCTAATACTTAATTCCTACAATACAGAAAATGGGGCGCCGAATTAATTTCCTACCCAGGGCATTAAACATCTTCACTACGGCTCTGATTAATGCATGGGTTCTTTATTTAGACAAAATCCATTTGTATATTTTCCCGATGACGTCGTGGTTTAAAACAAACTAAAATATTATGTTTATTTGAATGAATTCCAATGTCGAAATAATGAAATGCAAAGCACAGTTTTCATCCACTTTGACCCGAGATACAACTAGTAGTAATAATGTGGCGCAATGCCACTATAACTTATACATTTTATTAAATAGTTTATTAATTGAAATTGTTGAGGCGTATCTAATTATTCGATAATATCACAACATTACCACTTTATAAATTGTTAATAAATCACGCATAGATATAAACATAAGATGAGTGGCTAAATGCGTGGTTAGTTCAAGTGGCCAAAAACATGAGTTACCTGGCAAACATTATACTGTAAACATGTCTCTTCATATCTTCAGTTATATTTCACAGTAAAATGGGTAAATGCATTGTTACTACATGTCATATGGACTCAGAAATACACTCAAATACATCTAGCCTCACTTTTACCAAACACTACTTCTTTAACATGTTTACAATATTATTAAGTATTGTCACAACCACTCTCAGTGGTCACTATAAATGTGTTGAGTGAGGGAGACACACTTATGCCTTTATCATATAGGAGAGAAGAGTGCAACAATACACGGGTTTATACGAATTATTTATATGAAATGCAATATCTAATGTTTACATCTATGGTTTAAATAAAGTATTAAGATTTCACAACTTAAGATAATATATTATTAAAATACAGAAGGCGTATTGGTAATTGTTAAATTTAATAATTCATAATTGCGGTTAGGAAATAATACAACAAGATAAAGACACCTCTTTAATTAAATACCATGTGTGAATAATTATCTAATTATATTACTTATAATAACTATAATAAATATATACGCTTTTTATTCAAATTGCAACACTGTCTTGTTTCAATTTATAACTGTGAATATTTGAAAATATACAGTGTGTAAAAAATACCCAAATTAATTTAATTCGCCTTTGGATGAGTGAGAAAGCGCAATACAGTATTGACTCGATAATCGATATCCGAGGCGCCTGGCAGTGCATAAACCTCCTTCCAAGTCACGCGTCATTACTAATATCTAAAAAATATTTGACAATAACAAAAAAAACAGACCACAATGAAGGATTTTTTCCACCTTTCATATTAGAATATTTCCTTTTAATACTTTGAAATTGGATAATCAGGATATTATAGCTAATCCGACAGTTTTTCTTTCCCTATGTGTCGGATTATCAAGACAATAATGTACGGTATATTAAAAAAAATTGTTTCAATATCAGAGGCGCCTGTCAGTGTTTGAACCCCCTTCTACCTCACGCCATTCCAATATAGAAAGATTATTTGACAACATTTATAATACATATAAAATAAACAGTTTTTTGTGTCATTTTCCCCCTTTTAATAATTTTTCCTTTTACTACTTACAAATTTGATAACTTTTTTGGTAATCTGATTACACTGTACAATAGTCTCGATAATCCGACACTTATTATGTCTCAATATGGCGCCTGGCAGTGCATAAACCCCCTCCCACTCCACGCCATCGCTAGTATTGAATATTTATTTTAACAGACTACAATAAAGGATTTTTTACGTAATTTTTCCCTCCATTCATACTATTAATCAGATTATCCAACAATAAGAATTATATAGTGTTTTATTTATTGTAAATTAATACTCAAGGCACTATTATTTAGAACTCAAAATAAATACTCTACAACAAAATAATTTCAACCCATCTACATTATATTTTTATAGCGATATCGCAATACAAAGGCGAGACGATCTAACAATTAAATATAAAATGTGGCGTGCATTTTATTGATTCTCACAAATGTAAATATTGATCTAATGGCCATCAATAAATCATCAATATAAACAACAATATTATTTACAATATAACATTGTGCAAACCTAAAATAACACCTTAATACGCCTACTAATGCATTAACACATTCAAAGCCATAAAACACACACAATACTTTCTTCAACAATACGATATAAACTTGCACAACTTACCAATAAATGTATTATTTAATTCAGAATTTATTGAAAATCATTTGTTCCTTAAAATAGGTTTAGAAGTTATAATAATTTGAATATGGAATTAATTCATGCATGCATCGCTTACGATTTTTTTTAACATTCATTGCAAGATTTCTTTAGTAATAGCGTATTTAATTTAATATAAAATATAATAAGAATATAGCCAGATAGTTAATGATTGTATTTATTATAATTGAAAGTAATTATTGATAGTATTTTTAGGATAAGGTTGATTGGAAAAACATTTTATGCGCGGCGTTTCGATTCCAAATTCAAATCGTTTTAACTATAAACATTTGTTTTTTTTTTTACTTCAATAATTAGTTTTATTTAACTATTACAGTAACACAGAATCTCTGTAAGACTTAATAAATTCCTCAGTTTTCATTTTGAAATACAGGAAATCAGAGTAGACTTTTAGATACATTTAATTTCTAATTAAAAACTATAAAAAGATCGATATAATCAAAATAAACACACACTTTCCTTGTGAAATAACATTATTTTAATGAAAATCACAAATTTTAACAAATATGGTCTCGACCAGTTTTCACTTTAAGCCAGTGGTTCTCAACAAATCGATAGCGATTTTTATTTTAAAGGTAAAATATTATTTAAAATACGGTATTTGGAATACATATATGAAAATCGTTCTTATTTGAATTTAATACCATTTATGCGAATAAATATGCCAAAATAATCATCACATATAAAAAAATACATTTTCTATATGCAAATAATACTATAAATATTTTCATTGTCCGATTTTATCAGTTTTATATTGCAATATTTATCAAATCATGCAGTTTTATGTTATTTCGTCCAATAGGATGTAAGAAATTATTATTCTGAATATATCACAGAAGAATATATCACAAATAATATTTAATAATTGCAGTGATCCAATACCAAAAAAGGCATAATCAAACCTTGGCTAAGATGATGACAATATAGATTTTCAATTACTCACAATTTTAGAGCAATGTGTGGATTATATTTTTATTATTTGGTAAAATGTATTATTCTTTTTTAATTTTCGGATTTTAACAGAGCAATCTTATAACATAATAATATCAATAAAACATTGTCCCATGAATATAATAATTGATGTATGATAAGAGTAGATGTATATCATATAATGTTTTGTGTAAATATCAGCCAGTTGAAATAAAATTATAAAAGAAATCGGTGCAGAGCTCGAATTCATCAAAACACTTCACCCACTTGGACTTACTTATAATAAACCTCTTACTCAAATAATTGCTCCAGCATATTTTTTAGTATTGGAGCACTGCACAGTATACCTTGTATCTTTATTTATTTATTTACGCCCCGAGGAGCTTTATTTTTTTTTAGAGAGGGTCTTTTTTGAGAAGGTTTATTTTATACACAACAACGTGTTAATTGTCTGTCGGTGATCTTAACTATTACTAGTTACACAGGTCACCGACTTAATAATCAGTATTTACTTTACAATACAGGAAATCAGAGTAAACCTGGATCAAGACGATCTATCGGGATTTTATTAATATTATTACCGATCTCCCAGTCGTAATAACATTTTTTTTTGTATTGATTTGAGTGAGATTTGTATCCATGAATACAGTATTTGTAGTCACGCTTTTTACCCCCTGAGCTATTACTAATTACTTATTTATAATTATTATTTTTTCCCCAAAATTAAAAATAATACGAATTACACAGTTTAAGATACCATTTTTATTTGGGGTTAATAAGGATTGACAGCAGGTTATCATACTAATACTAATTTTACAATTAAAAATACCAATAAATTGTCATAATTTATGTGCAAATTGCGTAACGTGGAACATTTTTATGCGTTCGAAATGTGACTAAACGTTTTATTGACGATGTATCGACAAGACTATTGGGAAATACGCTTGTTTCAAATGAAAAACAAATGTCACACACTACTCGTAGTCCATATTCTTTGTCATTCATTAGACATGGGAGGAGCTTATAATATTTATAAGTTAAAAAAAGTGGAAATCCTTGCGGCGGCACGCGACAAAAGAATATTGTCACCGGCGAATATATTAAAATTCCTTCTAGCGCCAAATAAATATTACGCTAGGGCTTCGATAATCCGAAAGGATCGTTTCAATATTTATTTGGAATGTACGCGTTCGGATTATAGAGGCCCTACTGCATTTATTATAAATCCCAATATAATATCGATTTCGTTTCTACAGTCAAATAAACACTAATCTGACTTGATGTGACCGGATTACGAGCTGTTAGATACTAATACCTTGAATAATGTTAAAGCTTCGAGTAATAATTAAATTAACAAAATCATCTGAATAAGCTAATTTATCAAGAAAAAAAATCACTCCGAATTCACCCTATTTCATCTCAAATTAAGCCGTATTCATGCAAAATTCACCCCTTCAGATATTTAATACAACAAATATATTCAATAGATTATTTTACACTCTGAAGTTATTTATAAAATGATTTATTTGAAATAAAAGGGGGTGAATTTTTAATGAAAATGGATGAAATTAGTGTGAAAATCCTGTGTATGGCGAAAATTAGTCGTCGAGTAAAAAGTATGAACAATATAGGCCGAAGTCCATTCGCAGCGAACCGTCAACGAGTAGATTAAATATATATATATATATCCTTTTTTAGAAATTAACTCATGGAAATATATATGAAATTCTCCAGCAATTTGCACACGCGCAGGTATTTCATATATTTTCACCACATAAGAGTCATTTTAATTACTGGTTACGTGCATACATACATAGCGCCTATACGGTGAAAAGCAATAGAGTATCTATTGATACGAGTAGTTTTGGTGAAATCTTTGATACTCGGAATCTGTGATATTTAATAATTCGACCTTACGATATAAAACCTTGATGTTGTATCCGCTTGAGTCACAATTCAAATCCAAGCATTATTTGCACAATCCTTGTGTATAACAATATCTACGAGGCACGAGTGTTCCTAATATTATTATAATACGTGTAAATAATCGACATTCACTACGGTTTTCAGCGTGAAAAATCATAAATGTTAACATTATTGGTATCGAGTATGTATGTATGTATGTGGCGTCGCGTCGCTTCGCGTCAGTACGATTCAAATTTGGAATAAAGGTGTGACACAATTAAGAAATGACCCTGACCCGTTGGCGAGAAGAGCTCAATCATTATTAGTTTTACCAGGTGAGTGACACATTTTGCAAGAATCTTACAATATCTATAACAGTGTGTGGTTTAGTGGGAGGAATGCGATGACATTACGACGGCGACATTTTTGCCACGGAGCTAATAAAAAACACGTCCAATTATAAATGCTAAGCAGAGCTGCCGGCTGAATATTCAATAGACTGACTTGGCGTAGTTCACCAAATCGGGTCATTACTATCGTGTCATCCTCTGCATGGCACGGACTATAACTATGACGTCGTAGCTCATAAGATGACTGCCTAAATGCGTGGTTAGTTCAAGTGGATCAAGTGGCCAAAAACATGAGTTACCTGTTAAACATTATAGTGTAAACATGTCTCTTCAGTTATATTTCACGGTAAAATGGGTAAATGCGTTGTTACTACATGTCATATGGACTCAAACATACACTCAAAAGACTACTTCTTTAACATGTTTCAAATATTATTGCCAAAAGTATTATCACAACCACTCTCAGTGGTCACTAGAAATGTGTTGAGTGAGTGAGACACACTTATGCCTTTATCGAATAGTAAAGAAGAGTGCAACAATTACACTAATTATTTATATGCAATGCGATATCTATGTCGTAGTTATACAATACAATCTATACAATTGTCATGCGTATTGTTTTACTGGCCGGCACTACTACATCCGCATAATTGACTTGCAACTCTGTAGTCACTAAAATCCAACACTCGAGAGCAACAAGATTGTTATGATAATGTAAATTGTTTAATTTGTCATAGAATATAACATTATCATTATATTTGGATGACACCACCGATACTAAGAAGGTCGGACAAGTGGATGATTTATATCAAGATGGCGGACCAAGACTCATTTTGATATTCATACATCCAGTTGTCAGGCATTCTTATCGCAGGGTGATATTATAATAATAATAAAACACGATTAATTACTCATAAATTCTTTAATAATAACTATAATCAATGAGAATAATATAAAGGAACCGCCTTGTGGCCTAGTGATTAGTGTAACGGATTAGTGAGTGAGACTCTCGGGTTCGATTCACGGCGCCGGCAAAAAACGGTGTCCACTGGAGTCACTTGGTAGATCTACTAAATTTTAAAGACTCACCCCCGTATTCTGAATGCAAGCATACATTTAAGGAAGGTAACTATTCACACTTCCCTTCCTTAAATTTGACATTTGCCTTCCTTAAATTTGACGTTGACTTTGTGAATATGAACTTTATTGTGCAACTGACGTTACCGAATTAAATTCGTTTTAAGAAAAATCTTCGATTGGTAGACCATGTACAGTAACAGGGAGACTGACTAGTCGAAGACTGGAAGCTGATCAGGGCTGAAGGGGCGGAGACTGGAGCCAGGGAGCGATACTGATTCATATTCATTAAGTGTCATCATAAACGTCAAATTTAAGGAAGGGAAGTGTGAATAGTTACCTTCTTTAAATGTATGCATGCAGAATACGGGCGTCATCGCTGTGTGGTGGCCTGGGAAACCATACTCCCGTAAAGGCCACGCTGGCCTGGCCAACCCCTTAAGTAATGAATTCCCGTAAATACGATAGTAGAGTTACTTAACTACACTTATGATTGGTTTTTTGTTAGTTAATGTCTCGTCTGAGCCTCGGGCGAGGCACTAATTATAAAAAACTGATCAAAAATACAGCAAAGCAACTCTATTACCATCTGTGTACGTTTGCCTGGGAATACATTACATTAGAAGGGACTCCCGCCAATAGGGAAGGGCGTCCGGTATATATTTATTGAATATAAAATGATAATGGTGAGGTTGGTGTGTAGTGATGGCAGAGGTCACGGGTTCACAGCTGACAAACGTTCACGATAGTCTGTCCATCAGGCTTTATTTCGACATAATATAAGAGCCGACACGGAGCGGCCATTGATTTACTAAATATCACAACTCGACTTATTACACCGCGATACTCTTCGATCATGTACACGTGTGCATTGTTGTCCCGTACAATATTGTGCAACATGAGATGACCTAACATTTACAATATTATACGTACATATCTATAATTGTAATGTGACGGCCGACAGATAAGGGACACGGTCGCCATTGTTTACTAATAATAATCATCCTATTGCAAAAACCCCAAGGTATACTTCCCCGTTTAGACGCCCATTATAGCCTATAAATCTAACACCGTATGAAACATTACATCGAGGTCATTTCATTTCTGACGATGAGCCATCGTTATTTTCCATTCTTCGCTCTATTCTACCAGCACTCAATCAAATTATCTGTATATTGACCCTAGTTGGGTTCTACAATAAAATCCCATCTTTTCAAGAAGTGTAAACAACATGTTTTTAATTGACACTTAAATCTTTTTTATCGTAATTATATAATGCCACTACGATCGTTAAAAAAAATAATAAAGTGGGCCTAAGATTTTTTCAAATTTGGAAATTCAATAATAATTTATCATGACAGTTTGTGAATCTTCGGTTATTATAATGAGTGAATATATGATGTCATCATAACATTACAAAAACAAAATTCATTTTCAGGCTCAAATTCAAATGTATAAACAATAAACAACTATGTTGTCATAACTCCTAAGGTTGCTGACCGTATTTGCATCAACAAGAACTAATATTGTTGACCGTGTGTGCCGTTTATTTACGTACTATTGTTGTTTCATGAACTCTATGATGTATGCTTATAATAATAAAAATTCAAATCAGACGGTCAACCACATAATAAGTAAATATGCAAGATTCTCAAACTTTAAATTGAAAAGTTTAACTAGCCGACTAGGACCATTAATGAAGGTGTGGTTGTGTCTCATTTAATATAACATTCCTTACATTTAATTATTTGGGTATCAATAAAAGACATGTTGTATACAGGGTGGACTTCACATAAACAGCTGATTCCAAGATGGTATATTTAATGTTTAAAATTATGTTTTCACTTATTCTTGCTATAACCCTACCACCCTCTAAAATATTCTCATTTATTTCAAATCCACCCTTTATATAGAGATGCCAATAATACTTGTAAAGACGTGGAAACCATGGCAGGCAAAGATGAGATGTAGCACCAAAGGTTTCGTGTGTCAGCCGCTTGGGGCGCTGCTTCACCGCTCACCGCTCATATGTTTAACTGTCACTTGTCGATCTTTCTTATAAAATTACACTTAATATTGTAAAGTGCGTCATTAAATATATTCAACGACAAATTAAATCATTTACATCATGAAGATATTTTTGTAAGAAAAATCTTTAGTTGGAGTGTCGGATTATTGAACATTTTTCACACACAACAATTTTCATGTGGCCACAGCCCTCGTATGAGTGAGTGTATATGTATAGGGTTTAGAATATGCAAATGTATTAGTGACCGGGCATATTCGAATGTACGACGTTATATTGCATGGCGCTTCTATAGATAAAAGTTCATAAATTTAATTACCAAAGGCTTCGGGGTGCTGCATTTACCACTCTTACTGTTTATCTGTCACTTGTCGATCTTTCTATATTAACATTACACTTAATATGGTAAAATGCATCATTAAATATATTCAACGACAAATTAAACAATTTTCATGATCGTGTTTTTGTAAAAACAGTCTTGTTGCTCTCGAATGTCAGATTATAGCGACCACTGTGTTGCAGGTAGCCACAGCCCGCGTATATGTAGTAGTTTCCGGCCATGCGTTTTATTATTGTCTATCAATTCGAGCTTTTTAATCCACCCCTTATCGATATCCACATACTAATAATTTCCCACGAAATTTTCAAAAAATACTCGAGATAATATTTGAGAAGCGGTTCAGAGGTATTTTCATATAGACGAGTTCTCACGTTTTGCTCAAGGAAGTGCAGGTGTTATAATTTAATCCCATTGTTTATGATTGAATATAGCATATAATATTAATTTGGCAATGAAGGAGCAACAATGGAGAAACAGAGAGGCTTTAAGAAGTACTTACTTCCTTGTCGCTGGAGCATTGCTAATACAAGCAGACGGACATCAGGTCGAGGGTCATCAGAACACTTTCCATTCAGATTCAATTACTCAACATTACTACTATATATATATATATATATATATATATATATATATATATATATATATATATATATATATATATATATATATATATATATATATATATATATACTTCACCCACTTGGACTTACTTATAATAGATATCTCACACAAATAATTGCACCAGCATATTTTTAAGTATTGGAACACTGCACTTTGTATCTTTATTTACGCCCCGAGGAGCTTTATTTTTTTAGAGAGGGTCTTTTTTATACACAACAACGTGTTAATTAATTGTCTGTCGTGATCTTAACTATTACTAGTTACACAGGTCACCGACTTAATAATCAGTATTTATCTTACAATACAGGAAATCAGAGTTAACCTGAAGCAAGACGATCGATCTGGATTTTATTTATATTATTTCCAATCTCCCAATTGCAATAACCGATCGAATTTTTATTTATTTGAGTGGGATTTGAACCCATGACAACACGCTGATTTTCTAGAGGATAAATAACAGTAATAGCGATCTTTCTTGATCTAGATTTACTCTAATTTCCTAGATTATAAGATGTATACTGGGATGATTGAGGGGCTGCGTGTAATAAGGGCGTATATTGAAATTGTCAGTTTATAAGTAAAACATTCTAAATATATTTAATATGATACGATCATCGATCGATATTAATATGATCAAGACGATCGATCGGGATTTTATAAATATTATTTCCAGTCGTAATAAAGGATTAAAACCTATTTTTATATTACACATAGTTTTTTCGTGTGAATATAGACACGGTCTAAATCCAAAGAAATGTGATTGTATGTAATAAACTTTTTTTTTAATTATAGGATATGTGGAAATAATAAAAATATTACATATTTTGCTTTATTAATTCCCGATCTCCCAGTCGTAATAACCGATCAAATCAATGAAAAAATAATGACTTTAGCGGTATTTGAAACCATGACCACAGTGTTTGTAGCCACTCGTCTTATATTATGTTACGATATCACCAATCACAGCTGATTGCGGTAATTTTAATGTTTGCCCTTTGCTCCACAAGCACAATAAATAAAGGGTATTTTTGTAATAATATGTTTTACGGGGTTCCAATAAATGTTTTCGCGCCAAATGAAAACACGTGCTGTGATCTGACAATAACTCTGGCACAATATTATGATATTCGTATTATTTAATCGCGTTCTAGAAGAAGTCGTATAATAAATACCCTTAAATGTGTATGTAGAAAAGTTGTTCCGCATTGTCGGCAAATGGAACAACCTAATGTATGACGACCTATTGACCTGCGTGTCCTTTCACTGCTTCTTATAATATAATAATTATATAAATATGATTGGGCAATGATTGATAAGATTCGTGCAGTGTATCAAGTGGGTCACTTAGTATGTACTTTATTATATCATTTATTTATTTATTCATTCATTTCACTTTGCATATATTAGAAGGTAGCGTCTCTAAATTACTACACCACATAACGTCGATAAAAATACCTCTCTGAAGACACACGTGTCTAATAAAAAATTATGGCAATATAAATATATATATATATATATATATATATATATATATATATATATATATATATATATATATATATATATATATATATAAACATAAGCTATCACCTGTCAAACATTATAGTGTAAGCATGTCTCTTCATATCTTCAGTTATATTTCACAGTAAAATGGGTAAATGCATTGTTACTACATGTCATATGGACTCAAACATACACTCAAATACATCTTTAATATGCGCATGTAGTAAAAATTTACGAAAGGTTTGACCGTGAAAGGCCTTCATTGGTCACACGATAATTCTATACTTTTACGACAATTTTTTTATATTAGAGGCGCCTGTTACCGCATAAACCCCCTCCCGCTTATATGAGAAAAATATTCGACATATATATATATATATATATATATATATTTATATATATATATATATATATATATATATATATATATATATATCATATATTAGGTAATAAATATATATAAGTTTCATAACGATGAAATAGTTGTGTACTATGTGTGTCGGATTATAGACTAGTAAGTTCTCATAACGATGAACTTTTATCTATAGAAGCGGCATGCAATATTCCAGCATACATAATTACATGTATCACTCATACATATAAAAGTTGTGTACAAGCAATACAAGCCTCACATTTCTTGTCGTCTTTACAAGTATTATTGGCATCTCTTTATATATCTTTATTATGTTCATCTTCAAGCTACACAAACAAAACTAACTGTTTTTATATAAAAGCACAGTTCTAGGGTTAAATTTATTTAGCTTTATTATTTTCTATATTATAAGTAATAAATTCGCAGTTTGTCGCAACCTTTTTGTGTATAATTTATATGTAAAAAGAGAGTGAGAGGCTTCCGTAATTGAGGTTATGCCATCGAATATCGACCCGAAAATTAGATGCCAGATGTCAAAGTAATCAATTGACCATCAGGATTATTACCACTATCGCGTATTATATTAACATCATTTAATCATTATGTACAATCATCTTTACATTGAATACGCCGCCTTTGTACGCGCCAGTGTTGCCACATGTGAAATAATTCAGTGGCGGCGTTGCGGAAGCTCGTGTCATCATTAGATTGATATTAAATAATATTCTACAATTAAGATGGCTCTCATAATGTAATACTTGTACAAATCTCTTGGTGTAGATTTTTCTATATAAATAATAATTTAGAGAACTTAAAAATCAAACTACATTTTTTATATTTTAATAAAAAGTAGGCGTTTTTCATTAAAAACATGATTTTCAATGTATGTGTCACTTTTCTATTTAACTGATCGATCACTAATCACAGCCGTTTGCGGTACATAAGCCTCTGCTCGTGTATATGTAGTTTGACATTAAGGGCCGTATTCAATATAATATCGTAACTTGGTTATGTGACGTTTAGATAAGTTTCATTCCAAGCAATCGCACCGAACACCCCAATTTTATAACGGATAAACATAGGCCACAATAACGAGCGAAAATAGTGACAAATTTGATCTGAACGTCACATAACCAAGATGGCTAGTAATCAAAATCGTAGCTGAACTTTTCCCCCACCCGTTATTTTGTGGAAAATATATATTAATAGAATCGAATAGTTCAAGACTTTTATTAGAGGTATTTAAGGCCGTATTTAATATAATAGTGTATACGTGTGGTGCGTATGCGTGTACAATACTATAAAGCTCTAGTCTATTCTTACACACACGACTCACTAATTGTGAACAATATTATATTGAATACGGCTTAAAATATGACCTTATTTGTAAAAGAAATGACCGTGATTGATAGTATTTTATTATTGTTTTGCATTTTACGATTCATTAATTTGAAAGTATCTCTACAAAAAACGTGAAGTTACAGGTTCAATTTAATAAAATAAATCAAAACATTAGTCAGTGGCGGTGGGTGGATTTCCATATTTTCTTAAATATAAATAGGATTTTCTGTTAGTGTAGAAAACCTTGTGATTTCATTTCCAAAAATTTATAAAAATCATATACCGAAATAAGCAGTTTTAAAAATAACTCTTTATAAGAAGATTAGTAGTCGAGAGTATGTATACTTATATTCTTAAAAATTGCTAAAAATATATATTTAATATAATATATATCCACAAATAAATATTTACTCAGAAGGCGAAATTCTATAGTAGCCTGATTAAAAATTACAACATCCAGATCATCTGCCATTTTCCCCCAATAAATAATGGCATTGTTGTTTTGTTATATTAATGTAAAATAAATCTGATGATAATAATACTAAATCAGTAGGTGGTCGTTAAATAGTCATGCATACATACCATTCAATTTCAATTTAAAAAAAAAACATAATAATAATTAAATGTGACCCATACGCTGCATGATTAAGATCATATTTTTTTAAATTTATTTATGGCTTATATAAAATGAACGGAACTAATAGTTATTTATGTATAATTTCACCCATTGAATATTCATTTGTCAATAGTGAAACATGTAATTATTCAATGTGTTTATTGGCACCCCTCTGAGTTGTCTCATCGTATAAAACTTGATCTCCGATTAATTTATAAAAATTACAACAAAAAAAACATAAACGAGTTCTCAATAAATAGATAAATAAAAATCCAGAGGGTGGGTCAAGTATTAGATCAATAAAGAATTAATTTATCATCTTGCAAAATGTCAACGGCTGTTGTAAATCATCAATCGAGTATTTATCGCATAAAAAGCAGACTATTCAAGGTAAATATTGAAGTATTTTGATGATTTTCTGGTCATCCATCTTCAGGAAACGAGCGATAACATTAAAATAATACATCATTTCCGCGTTGTTAGACTTGCGCTTCACTAACGATAAATAAATAGTTTTTTTCGCGTCGGATGTTAAAAATTAATTGAGAATCAATCCAACATTGATATTTTTGAGACAAGTTTAACCTCGACAGTCAAATTATAATGCATATTTTTTATCACACATAGAGCATTTTTATTTATACAAGTATTTTTTTATAATATGGCAACACTGTCACAAACATGGCCCAAATTAATTTAATATATAGTTTGAAAATGTGTGCGTGTGGTGCGTATGCGTGTACACTAACACTACAATAACCTCTAGTCTATTAGTACACACACGACTCACTAACATCATCATTATTTTGATATATATAAATGTGTATTTGGGTTATTATTACAGAAATGTATCTACAAATTCGAGAAAAACATCAGTGTAATGATAATGTGTGCGTGTGGTGCGTATGCGTGTATATACTAATACTACCCAGCTCTATTTGTACACACACGACTCACCGACACACTATTATATTGAATGCGGCCCAGAAAATTATCGTGAATGAGTTGAAATGGCAATACATTTGTAGATCGATAATTCGACACCTTTCAATATATTTTTTTCTTGTCTCAATATCAGAAGCGCCTGGCTATGCATAAACGCTATCGCTAATATACATATATAATGTAAAAAAAATCTCCTTGTATTTTTAATTAGATATTTGATAATTAGGGCATTTTCGATAATCCGACAGTACTGTTTAATACATACATACTTTGATCTGAATATTCTGGGGCCATGGACTGCCGAAATGTTAATAAACGTGATAATCTCAAAATTAAGCCACTACATTTTGAACTATTATTAAGGATCCAATGAATTCTTGGTAATTTGCTAATCCTTCTTAAGTTCATTAAAAGGCACCTTGTAATAAAGGCGTTAAGAAATAGTATTTTTATTGTCTTAGTTAGACATAGATTGACTTTATAAACTGTGATTACGAGTTCAAATCCTGTTCAAATTAAATAAAGTATGTAACAAGTTTATCACCTCATAGAATATTATTAGCATGGAGCTAAAAAAAACTATTTCAGTGAAACTCGATGTATATTTGTCAAATAAGTATATAAATATGTTAAAAATGAACATAATTTTTCATTCTATCGCAATATGCATGCAGTTTTAGTTCACATAAAAACGACGGACGTGATAAACCACAGGCGTCATCTTCTCGTTCCATATTTGAATGTCACCGCGTCGCACCGCAGTGTTGCCAGGACACGACAAGTATGACAAACAAATAATATTATTACATTTCCGTATAAATAGTGAAATCGTTTGTCGATTTATGATGGATTTAACAAAAAGCTAAAAACATTTGGATTCGCAGCTGGAAGCTGGTCACGAAGTTCCGTATATATATTTATTTGATTTAGTGCGTACTCTGAGAATGTTACTCACGTTTACGACATTTCGACAAAACACATCTTCTCATAATTCGATTCTTCCTCTTTAATCGCCGATAATCGTTTTGGCAATGAACTTATGACCCGACGCGTTGAAATGTCGCCGCTTTGAAGAGAACCTAAACTATCGAATATATCCAAAAAATGATTAACGAACTGATATTGAGCATAAATAACATGAAAAGAAGGCATAATTGAATATTATGCATAATATATTTGGACAAGTATTCGCCGGATTAGCGATCCGATGCCAAATTGGTGAATTCACCCTGATATTTATATTATTGTCTAAATCCTATAACAAATTGATCGCATTTATTGTGTGTCTGCATTCAAAGGTCAACCGTGACCGAATAAGAATTATCAAATTGGATGAATCAGAATAAATATTATTTATAGTAAATATGATAACTCGATAAAGTGTTTTATGGCGCCATTCTATGAATATTCAACCGATTTTTTTTTGCACTTCCTCACTTTCGTTCTTCCTGCTCGATGTAAAAACATTGATGATTTATTTTTTTATGGTGTTTTGATATGTATGCTAATTGTGTTTTAAAAGGAAACACGTTATGTTATTGTAAATATTGTTTCAATTTTGAGTTTGTCATCTTTATAAATATATATATATTGTGTTTGTTGATGAAAACAGTCATAAAGTTGGTTTATTTTACAGAAAAATTACTTAAATTCCAGTCACACGAGTGCATTTCTTGTTTAGTTTTAATCTTAGAGTAATAAAAATAATTCCTTGCTCTGAGGTTTTAATATAATCATTTTGTATTTAAAAAAATAAATATTATATTACACACCGACCGCCTCTGGTAAATTCTGCTGTTTTATTGTGAGCTATTAAAGATAAAAATGTAAATATAGTAACATAAAATAATCGAAATAAAAAGAGGTAAAAATTACTTTAGATAAATAATATATTATTTTTGTGTAAAAAGGCGCAAAATTTATTTTAATTATTTATTACGCATTAAATTCACAGTTTTCCATTGTAAATTAAGCCTTTTACATACCAAATTCACATTTTTAGAAGTTGTGAACAAAATATTAAATCATTATTTTTCATCCAATGTAAAAAATACTTCATATAATTAAATATTGAGATTGGTTTGATTATATTCATCAGATTTTATTTCAAATTAAATAATTATTTATTAACTTTAAACAGATATTGCCCTTGCTAGATTTTTACATTAATAAATTGAAAAAGAAGAATATATATAATACAGAGGATAAAAGTTAATATTTGTTAGTTTAACAAAATTTACTTAAAAATAGTTAATTTTACTGTAAAAAAATCTAACTCATTAAATTTATTTCTTTCATCAAAAAATTGATTATTGTTAACTTTAACGCCAAGAAGATATCAATTTTGTTCATAAGTGAGTTTAGTTTTTTTCTATCGTCGGCTTTCTTTGCAGATGGAATAACTCCATTTTTTTTATTTTAATACCATTTTAATTAATCTCTTAGCTTATTTGATTTATATAATAGTTTCTATAGGACTAGGAAAATTTACCGAAGAATGATCTGTTACGTGAAAAATATTAATAACAAAATAGTTATTTGCAGACTTCGTAACTCCAAAATATTTTTATTAAGGAAATGTTTGAAAAAAGTCAAGGAAAAATTTATCAAATTGTTATTTAAAAAAATCACAATTCGTATTTCGTCATTGAAAAATATTAATTAAAAAAAATGTAGTTTTAAAGGTGCGTCTTTTAGCTTGAATCTTCTATAAGATTTGGGAAAATGGACTTAAGCAGTGTGCAAAGAAAACCGACGAAAGCTTCTCTAACATCATCGAAAAGACTTGAACGCTTGGACAACCGCAATGCAATAAAACCTTTCCAAAGTGAATATTTTGTATATAAATTGTTTAATTTTCACTTGCAAAGTGTAGACAGTGAATGTTGAAATTGTAAAGTTAGTATTTGCATTTTATGACTTCGAACTGTTGCACTTTACAATTTGCATATTTGATGATAATGCACAGAATGCGATATGAAATCTTTCTCTACTATCTTCCACCGACAACAACCACTTTAATTGTAAATATTATGCATTGCTAACCATAGACAAGTGACATTTTGTACTTGCGAAGCTTTGCCAATCAGCTCATTATGATAAATCAAGCTAAACATGCAAAAACAAAGGTTACTCACTGGACAAATACCTGAATAACCAATGAGCAGGATTTCTCCATTAATTATTAGTGGATATTATGAGGAGTGGATGGAATAAGGGCGTATACTGAAATTATTTGATTTGTTCCATATATAATTAGTAGCCGGTGAACGCGCTTTTTTAACATTCATCGCAAGTCTTAGGTCGATTATTTGAATAAAAAAAAATATATTTATAATATTGCTGGATGGAATAAGGGCATATACTGAAATTGTCAGCTTTGACGTTTTACTAACAAATATTAACATCAGTCCTTATTTTATAAATATATATTTTTTATTTAAATTTGTTCAGAATGTTGTTTCTTTTTGTTATTTTTTATACAGATATTTTATTGTGAAAGCCTATTTGGGCGTTAAATAAATAAATTTATAAAAACCGTGAAAAATATCAATAAAATTATGTCCTTGACTTCGAAATTGTTCCATACATAATTCGTAACCGGTGGACGCTCTTTGATAACATTCATCGCAAGATTTGATTTAAAGTAAAATATATTAATAATGTAGTCATCATATTAAGTGGTTATTGATTAAAAAATATTTTTTTTGCATTTGCGGTGTAAGCGCATTTTGATTCCAAAGTCGAATTAGAGGGACTGAGTGGAATAAGGGCGTATACCAAAATTGTCAGTTTCAAGACAACAATAACAGGATATATGTAAAATAAAAGTTTTTTTTACCACAGATCTATGGAGAATTTTGATTTTATTTAAAAAAGTCATTCTATAGAATAAGGGCGTATTCGGTTATCCGCCCTTACTCAACCCAATCCCTCAATTGTGATTATTTTTAACCACTGAGAGATTCAGTTTCTTAATAACGATGACATTTTTATTGCATCGACCGCCTGTTCTAATTCAGTTTTTATTCGGCTATTGTAAACTATTCGGCGGGACATGGCTCTGAAAGTCTGAGAACGAAGTCACTCGACATAAACAAAGTTGCCAATTTATCTCATCCAATTACCAACGACTAAACTGTAATAATCAATTATTTTATTATGATAATGTAGTTCTTTTTTACGACTGGGAGATCATCTCTTGTTTACTCTGATTTCCTGGATTGCGAGTTGAATACTAAGGCAAGCAAAGCTGCTTCTAATAGTAATTAAATATACCTGTATTCAAATTCAACCAAAAAAAAACATTAACATTTAGTAAAAGTCCCTCGGGCGTATACACACAATAAAATAATAAAAAAGTGTATTTATTTGACTGGTGCTTAAATTTAGTGTTTTCCCAACGTCTAAAACTAAATGGAATATAATAATTTTAGATAATACACAAAGGCAGAGGACAGACAAAAATAAACGGATCGTTAATAAAAGAAGCACACTTTGGTTGACTTGTTTGTTTAATGATGATTTATCCATTATTTTGATTTGGGAAAATTTACAAAATAATAAATATAAATATTACTCGATTAATAGCCATAAAGACAATTGACAATTAATTATGCTTGATAGCCATTTATGAGATTTTTACTCAATATTTATCACCGATACAATGACTGATACAATACTGATAAATTATCAGTTACCTTATTTTTTAACGATATACATATATTTATTTTTTATAATAATATTAAGCCGCTGGTATTCAATATTAATCTGAAATAATATTAGCCGTAGCTTGCATATACCATTTTATGCATTATTAGCTTTAAAATTCCATTTTTTACTGCACTGGATATTAATAGAGAGAGTAGAGTAAGGCGCGGCACAAACATAAGGCAACATTTCCGCCAATGAAATAAAGGTGAACAAACATGACCGCCAATCAGTATCAAGCGCCCATTCTCTGATTGGTGGAGATACATGAACGAGCATCCATATCATCGGGTAGGGCAAAAGTCCCGCTACCATTTCGATTATGTGACGTTTAGATCAGTTTCGTCACTATTTCTACTCCTTCTTGTGGCGTTTATTTATAAAACTGATCTAAACGTCCCATAAACAAGATGGCGCGCAATCAAAATGATAGTGGGACTTTTGCCCTACTCGTTAGTAATAAACCCATACAAAAGTATAGGAAAAATCCCCCAACCATTTTACTTAAATACACATTCATTTGACAGAAAGTGGTGGGGATTACTGACAGCGGTATTCAATAAAATGTAAACATGAGAGTGTCTATAGTTCTGTCACTCTTACTTGGGTAAAGGAATTGTCAAAGCGGAAAATTCCAGCTGTCACTGTCAGTCTGACAGCTGTATTACTTGATTTTGACAGCTGCCACTATCAAATTCAAATTATTCCAGCTGTCACGTTGACAGTGACAGGTGAAATCATCCATTATGACAGATCATTTACTCAAATCAGAGTGACAGCTATGTATGCATGTTACTGAATACCGCTGTGAATGACGTCATACATTCTTATTCAGAACCATAGACACGCTGAATTCTAAATCGCGCGGGTATTTTCTTAAATAATAATACAATTAAAATAATCTGTGTGAACCAGACTATGTATATTCGGTCTTAAAGGTCTGATAATTAGTGTGCTTTGTCTTTCTTGGCATATTAATTTAGTGATTGCGTGATTGCAACAAACAAAATGGCGGGCACTCGTCTCTAATAAATGGCGGGAATAACCCACAACACCGGATGCAAAACAACTAACATACAATCACAACAGGATACAATCAAGTGGCTTTTTATTTAATACGGTTTCCTTTATGATTCCACACCAAAGAATGCTGCTGGATAATCTATAAACACTTTGAACAACGACCCAAGTGTGCTTTTTAACATTGAAAAACCCGCACTATTCAAATACCATCGCATAAATAATCAATCAATAATAATAATTGAGGCGTTTCTGATTAAACACTTTATGAATCATGTGTACAGCATATATTACTTATTATGTTGTTTTATCAAATAATATTATATGTAACAAATCATTATCACTATTGGTAAATTTGCTCGACACTAAGAATATCTATATTTTGACATTGTGCACTAATTTTTTATCTTTATCTTACTGAAACCTTTTTTACATTGTTCCTCTTTTTATGTTTCTTTTCTTTTCTTTCATGTTCCAACTGACGAGTGCTGCATTATCATCACTGTGGCTTGGGATCCCCCGTAATGTTCTAGTGGTACTGCAGTATAATATAATAATATATGTAAAATGAAATAAAATAAAATTTAAAATCTATAAAAAATAAAGAGTACTCTTTTGAACGTTAGTTCATCATAAATAAAATGAGACGGTTTTACTATTTCAGTCATATTCAATTTAATGAGTGAGTCGTGCTAAAACTGATAGTGCGTATACAAATAGACTAAAGCTTGATATTATTGGTGTACATCAGAACCATTCGTATACGCACTAAAACTCATCGAATATAATTTATTTCTCATGTTTTTAGGACAAATATCAAACTTTAGACACGCACAAATGTGAACTAACATACCGCAAGTGGCTGTGATTGGTAACAAAATATTATGTAAAGAGTGAAATTAACTCTACAAATTAAATAATTTAACTCTATTCGTGTAGTCTTCTCAAATTTCAAAAAACAAATGCTTTCGTTAAGTTATTATATAAAAAAACTAGTATGTAGAGTTAACGTCAGTTTAAAAACAATTGATTTCGATCAATTTATCTGAATTTCGAAGAGGACTTTTTTGAAAACATATTTTAGGTTAGGTTATTTCATTTTATCTACAAACATAAAAAAAATATCAATTAACTTATTCAAACATTAAGAATATAATTATTAATTACTTACTCTTTGTATTTTTTTTAAATGTTACGTGTATATAAAAAAAAGTATAATGTTTATTTGTGATTCTTTATAAAAATGCACGTTTTCCGCATGTTCAATATTAGTCGTCATCTTAAAATGTGTAATTTATTGAGTTGATTGGTTTGTTTTTTTTTTATTATTTTTGTAATTATGTAACGATCATTTGATATCGCTTGGCGGGCAATTGTGAAAAATTAACACATAATACGTGAGAAGAAAATAAATTAATATAAATATGCATATGAATACTGCAATATCATATTTCGGCAAACTATTATAATTAGGATGTATTTTTAGATTGCGTCATATAATAGAATCAACTATTGCAGAAACACCTTAAGCGCTAAAAAATACCAAAACTAATTTAAAGCTTCTAAGTTCTAATTTTGATTTAATTGTGAGTATTTTATTTTAAAACAAAATTCATAGTTTATTGCAGAAACAACCATATGTAATTTTTTTTAGGTGACATCAGCTCGTGTATGTGTGAAGTATATGTATAATATGCGCATGTAGTAGTAACGACCATGTTCCAATATATAAAAACAATATGCATGACACACCTACATATATAATTTATTGGTTCAATTATAAAAATAACATAAAATATCAAAATTCATTTTTTTGTAGATATTTTTTTATAACACGCTTAATATTATGATACTTTATAAATATTATATTTGTAATTAGGGTGTTTCTTCAATAATAGATTAAATTAATATGTTCAATCATAAAGAAAACCTAAATTTGTCAAATTTCAACGTTTATTCCAGAAACAGCCTATTTTAGAAAAAAAAACATTTTATTTGCACTTTTTTTGCTAAAACGGTTACGATGTAAATATACTTACTCTATAAATAGTATATTTGGAATTAAGGTGTTTCTGCAATAATAGATCAATCATAAAGTAAACACAAAATGTCAAATTTCATCGCTTATTGCAGAAACAGCGTATTTTAGAAAAAAATATATTTTATTTATACTTTTTTGGTGAAAGGTTTAGAATGTATTATAAATAATATATTTACTTTCTAAATAGTATATTTGGAGCTTAGGGTGTTTCTGCAATAATACATTATATTAATATGAAATGTCATAATTCATCGTTTACTTCAACATTTTCTTTTTTTATAAAAATTATAAATTTCCTTTTTTGGTGAAACGCTTAGTAATAAATAATATAATTTCTAAATGGTATCTTTGGAGGTTAATGTGTTTCTGCAATAATACATTCAATTAATATATTCAATCACAAATGAAACAAATACAATGTCATCGTTTATTTAAAAAAAAATCTTTTGGTATGTTTTTATTAATTTTCCTATTATACACTGTTTCACGAATTTATAGAATAAATGTTGAACTTTAGACACGTGAACTAAAATACCACAAACGGCTGTGATAAGTGATATCGTAACATAATATGATATTACGCGATTTGCCCAATAAACATTGTTTTTTTATAATTTTCTCAAAATACATAATTGGTGCTTAGAGTGTTTCTACAATAATCGATTGAATTGATAAATGATGGGAAAAAGGAAGTGGATGATTTAATGAAAGAGGCGTTTCAATTAATAAAATATCATTCGCCTGGAGCAGTTTTATAATATTTATAAATGAATGCTTGTGTTTGTTTGCCAATGATTTTTATTTATCTCAAAAGGGCTTCCGCGTTTTAACAAACACACATTTGGTAATCGGCATATCGGAATATTTCTCAATTTCACACATAATTTAGATTATAATATTAGTTAGTTGTTATACAATCCATAATTTAGTTCGCAGTGCCTATAATAAATGTATAATAAAAGCGGTTGCCCAATGATGTGATGACCATCTTGTATTTGTGATGTCACAGATTCACTGTCGAACCTGCGAAAATTATCTCATCTCTTATCGAACTATTGATCGACAACCTTTTAGTTTAATTCAACACTACTTACTTCTATAAAAGTCCTTAATCAATAATGTATTTTTCGAATAATAAATTAAAATAAAATGACACACACACCAACGTTTTCTCTTATGTTTGGTAAGAATAACGCAAAAAAGGATTCAATAGATATATTAAAAGACCATATGTACAACTGAATTTATAAATCATCATCATCACACGCAATCCAGTTCAGTGATGAAGCAAGGCTTCCCGCACCAGCATCTTCCACTTAATGCTCCTCCAGTTATTAATACCTAAACTCCTAACTACCTTATAGAACTCGTCCGCCCACCTTAGCCTAGGTCTACCCTGCCTTCTCTTACCCACAGGCTTGCTGGATAGTATTTCCGATACTATCCCTCCTGCTCTTTAACCCAACCTAATGTTAAAGCCCTAATGAACTGCACTACGTTCACGCTCTTATATAATGAGTAAATCTCATCGTTCCGTCTAATTCTAAATAGTCCCGGTGCCTCCTGAACAGGACCCAAGATCCTCCTAAGAATCTTCCGCTCGAACCTAAGTAGCCTATCCTCTTCAGTTTTGGTAATAACCCATGTTTCTGCACCGTAGGTTAGTACTGGCCTAATTAGCATTTTGTATAATTGAATTTATAAATATTAACACCAATAATAGTTTAAAAGACGTTAAAACCATAGCAGGCACAGATGAGATGTAGTACCAAATGTTTCGTGTGTCAGCCGCTTGGGGCGCTGCTTCTACCGCTCATATGTTTAACTTTCACTTCTTTTCACAATCTTTCTAATAACATTACACTTAATGTGGTAAAGTGCGATATTAAAAGTTACTTGATATATTCAACGACAAATTAAATAATTTACTTGATCATTGCGGATGTTTTTGTAAGAACAATCTTGTTTCTTGCGAGTGTCGGATTTTATAGACTACAATTTTCATGTACCTCGTATGCATAGGCTTTAGAATATGTACATGTATTAGTGACCGGACATATTCGAATGTACAACGTAACATTGCATGGCGCTTCTATATATAAAAGTACATTGGACAACTCTAATTGTTTAAGCGCACTAAATATTAATTCTCAATAGAGATGTACATCGCTCTTCATTACTATTGTTTAAATAATTAATTACAGTGTTGCCCCACTCAAACTCATCTGCTTGGTACACCATCTTGATATTTATACATCCAGTTGTATGATATCGGCGGTATCTTGTCCACTCTCATAGTATAAACAACGCATTATGATATATTTTTTACTTGCCCCAAATCAACTGTTGTTTAAACACTGTTAATCACAGTTTTGCCTCAGTCAAACTCATCTGCTTGGTCCACCATTTTGATATTTATACATCCAGTTACTGTATCGGTGGTATCTTCCAAGTTACCGCGTTGTAGAGTAAAATATATGAGTTTGGGTTTGGGGAATTTGCTAACTTGATGCGGGACGAATAATACTTTTATAAAATTGATTGACGTCTTTTAAGTTTTATAAATAAAATAAATTTCTTTGGGACTTTTTATGCGTTAAACATTTACTAATGCTGATGATGATAATTTGGTATAAATAAAGCAAAATATGTTATATTTTTATTATTTCCACATATCCTATAATTAAAAAAAAAGTTTATTCCATACAATCACATTTCTTTGGATTTAGATCGTGTCTATATTCACACAAAAAAACTATTTGTAATATTTAAAAAAATCTTTTAATCCGTTATTACGCCTGGAAATAATATTAATAAAATACCAATCGATTGTCTTGATTCAGGTTTACTCTGATTTCCTGTATTGTAAGGTAAATACTGATTATTAAGTCGGTGACCTGTGTAACTAGTAATAGTTAAGATCACCGACAGACAATTAATTAACACGTTGTTGTGTTTAAAAAACCAAAACCCCTTGCTAAGTTTTAATTCGCATCGAGACACAAGAAATAATGTTTTGTTGTAAAGTTGCCGATCCCTGGTGGCGACAACTGTTTATCTGAAGTTAGGATCGAATGTCTTTTGTCGCCGCCGATTCAACTTTCTCGTTTATATAAACCGAGAACAAATAAATTATTCACCAAATATATTAACCGCTTATAAATATTGTGGGTAATATGTGAAATAATTTATTTTATACAACATTATGCAAGACACGACCACCGCGGAAGTATCACACACCATTTTGTAGGATATTTATCACCTGCCTTTCTCACTAAGGTCTATCAATGACCAATATGGCGATGCTGAATAAATTGTGCAGAATTACTATCTTTGAGATGACATTGCATGCCAATGTACGGGAAAAACAAGAATGCGCAATTGCATTTTGATACAAATGCCAAACAATATTTATGTTTGACATTTTCTAATATTTTACTTGTTTTTCCGATCACCATATTTGAACTTAACGCTCACTAATAAATTACAATTGTTTTTTATTTGTGAATGAACATATTGATTATATGGAATATTGCAGAAACACCCTAGGCGAAAAAAAAACTAAACTATCTTTTATTTTATCAACTGACAGACAATTTTAAAAATTTATCACGGTTACTTCTACAGAAAACGTTGTCTTTGTCCAATAAACCCAATATTTTCATTCTGAAAACATTCAAATAATAATAATTTATTTGTTTTTGCAATAAAAGATGTTCTTCATTCAAGGAAACCAATCAAAGTGTTTTTTTGCAATAAACGGTTCAATCATTCATAGGTTCGATTAAAATATACAACTTTTTTAATAAATATTTATTAACTAATTAATACATATACTAAAAGATGGGATATTATTTCGGTACTTCGGGATCCAGTTGGACTTTTCCTTTACTTTTAACAATTTCATCGAGTCTGAAATAAACAATTTGAATTTAATAAAAAAATAAAAAATATAATAATATTATTAATATTATACTTGTGAAGATCTTTTAATGAAACTTCTCCCGACCCTCGAGGAAGCGGTTTGGGTTGTGACTTGTCCGGTTTCCAGCCTAGCAAATAAATAATTTGATATGTAGCGGGAACATAGCGCCTGTTGTTCTTTTCATCGGTCTAAAATCAAATAGCGTAAATAATAGCATTTTCTGGATACATATTGAATATTTCTACAATATACTTTTCCATATAGTTGATCGTAAATAGCAGCCGCGGCAAATTGTGTTTCTCTCGAAAGATGAAGCGGCCGATGTCTAACTGCATTATTCTCACCCATTAATTTTAAATCCCACATCAGTTCCCACATGCTCGGATACCCGACGACTATTTCTTCGGTATCTATAGTTTGCAAAGTGAATCCAGATCTGCCGAAATCAATACGTGAGAATTTATGCAAATCTTTATGTTTTTATTTAAAAATATTTACCTATTGAGTAAACCTCCGATGTCTCTAATTCTTGTAAACGGCGAAACGTGCGGAGCGATGCCGCCATTTCTCTCTAAATCAGCCAACTGTAGAGACGATCTCAATTCAAATAGAGTATCCTCTCCAAACATTGACGCTAAAAATACCTAAATTCAAAATAAGTAATTTTTTTTAATTAATAATTAAAAGTTGCAATATTTACCCCATCATTTTTTAGACATTTCATCACGGAATCGAAACATCCAGGTAAATCATTGACCCAGTGCAGACACAATGAAGAAATCACTAAATCGAAAGTGTTTTCTGGAAACTATAAAATGTGTCAGCGAGCGTTGTCCATTGAAATTTATATTTTAATAGCTAACCGTAAGACATTCTTCGTCCATGACCATTTTTGATACTTGAATATCTTCGGGGACAGTAGCTTCTTTTAATAGTTTTTCATTACTGTCGCACATTGTTACTTTTTCCACATTGTCTGGAGTCAAATGCCTGGATACGTATCCCCTAGAACAACCTACATAAAAATGTTTTAACATTTCAATAAGAATTCAAAATTGTTGATTGAATGATATAATAACCGATATCTGCAGCATTTTTAAACGTTCGTTTTATATCGAAAACTCTATCTGCAAGTCTCCATCCAACTTCCGCCATGACTTTTCTAGCTTGTTCTCCTTCATCTCCCGATAATGTCCTTCCTCTTTGCATACATTTGGCATTTCTATCAAAAATATTTACTGAAGCCGATTGTTGTTGATTGGCATAAAATCTTGATATTGTTTTTAAAACTGGTTTAACTTTCCTAGTGAGCATTTTGTTTTTAAATATTAAATAACCTCAATTCGTTTGACATTTCACATTTGACAGATATGTGTTCATAAATGACTCCATATTTAATGATAATATTGCTTTATTTATTTTTTCCTTGTGAAAGTGTAAGATGATTTTTCATAATTTTAATTAAAAATGATTGTATAATTAATTATTTACTATGCTCATTTAATAAATGATTTTCCGATTGATGAAAATCGTAACTGTCATGAACAAAGATTGTAAACAAGAAATGATAGTGACAGCTGACACTACACAATTGCAATTGAACTAATTTACATGGTAATTTTCAATTAGAACTTCTAAATATTTACAATTCCTTTCAAATTTTGTAATCCAAATGATCTCTTTTTCAGGACAATAAAGAGATATGGAGTCCAGCAGATCTGAAAAAAGCTTCAACTTCATGGAGTTTACAAGGAGACAAAAAATTGTTACAATTATTAGAAAAAATGCACGAGGTAAAGTAATCTCTTTCTATCAATGAATTATATATATATAATTATTTTTTCTGAATTTTCAAGGATACTTTATCCCAGGCTCAAGATACAACTGATAAATTGAAGAATTTGACTAATGAATTAGAAAAAGCTTCCTTGTCTCTTAGTCTAGTTAATAATAGGTTATATTATTGAACTTATATAACTATAACCTGGTTCGTTTATTTCAATTTTCATATTGTAGATTTATAGGATTGAGCAATACTCAATTTGTAGAAAATCTAGTCCAAGAAGATGATCTTGAAATTATCAAGAAAGAAAGTGAAACGGATGAGAGTTTAGTCACAAAAGTATGTGGTACTTTCTTCAATATTTATTATATTTTTTTTCTTATTATTAATGATTATTTTAGTCTTCCGCTGTGAGTGAAAATAACGATGATAAACTGAAGACTGTTGCAAAGAGCCTCGAGTTGCTGGAGTCCATGTGTGATCATATTGAAATATCACCAGATTCAGATTCGGAATCGGACGCAGAAGATAGCAATGATCAAAAGTATGTAAATAAAATACTCTTACTTAATAAAAACAATATTATCAATGAGTGTATTTCTTTAGTTCGATTTTACAACTGAAAGATCCATATGAAAATCACGAATTGCCTCCAATAATCGGATCTGAAAAATGGTTTTCAGGTATGATTTAATTATACTAACACTTTTTTTATTATTAATTATATTATTTATTGTATTTAGTGTATCGAGATGATAATGTGAATACTACAGATGAAAAATTTGAGGATAACGATGAAGATTTTACATTCGTTCATTCTAATTTGACTGGTTCAAAATTGTCATTGCCAATTCCCATTTCTCAGCATACACCTAGCGTAAGAAAATCTGTTAGAAAATCATTTTAATAGACAAGGAATTAATAATAAAAATTTACATACAGCAGGTTTCCTTATCAAATAGCTGTGAAACTAATCATACTGAGGAAGGAGAAGAGAATAATCAAAGATCTTCCATTCAAAATGAAGACGATCCGACAATAGATAATAAACAAGATAAGGTTAAACAAGTTTCATACATTTTTTTTTAAACATGGAATTAGATGTCAAAAAATGTTAATTATTTTAGGCTCCACAAATGTTGGCTAAACCTTCAGACTTTGCAGCCGAGCTTGCACGGAAACTCGGCGCAAATATTCCTGTAGTGAATCCACTTGACACAGTTCAAGAAAAAACTAAACCAAAATCTCTTCCAGCATTCAAGCCAACACTATCGGAAATATCAGCTCAAGCAAAAAGAGTCACTGGTACTCATTCCCTAATTGAATTATTTATTATCAATGGACTAATTATTAATTATTTCAGGTAATATATTTTTGGACGAACCACCTCCTTTGGATGTATCAGACGAGACGCCTGCCGATGAAGATTTTAAATATCCCGAATCGGATGAAACTGATGATTTCATGTCTTCAAATATCTTCAAACCGGCATCGTCCAAATCTGCGGGAGATGTTTTGTTTGGTAACAGACGTACTTTCGGTGGCTTATTCGACAATTTGCCGGAAGACGACGATGAAGTTAAAACTGAAAAGAAAACAAGTGCCAAAGTGGAAAAGGAAAGTCAGAAACCCGTCAGTCTTTTTGATGATTTCAATGAGTTTGAGGGAAATTCAGTGTTTGTAACCAGCTCACAAATTCCAACACCTAATACTAAATCAAACACCGCTGTTAAAAAACCAACAAAGGGATTGTTCGATGATAATGATGAAGATGATGAACTTTTTAGTGGAGCTGCTACTTCTAAAAATAATTCAATCAAGAAAACAGATGTTTCTTCAAATAGTACTGTTAAACCAAAAAGTGCTTCCATATTTAGCGACTCTAATAGTGATGATGATGATTTATTTAAAGCAATTAAAAATACATCTGCGGTTAGTAGAATTGCATTTTCCTGGACATTCACATATCAACAAAATCAAAAAATCGTTTTTTTTTTCTTTAAAGGTTCCATCAAAATCAATAAAACCTAAGCCTGTCGAAAATATTAGCCAAAATATTAAAAAACAGAGTATATTTGGGGATGATTCCGATTCAGATGATGATCTTTTCAAATCTCTTCGAATGCCACAAAAAATTACTCGGGTATTTAATGAAAATTTGCCATTTTTAAGTGTATTTTATTATTATTTTTTTTCAGCCTAAAACAGAAACACCGATCAATTCAGATGTTATTAAAAAAATTGATACACCGCCTAATAAAAATGAAAAGGTATGAATGATTTATTACTTTATTAAGTGGATATTGATTAATTCATTTTTTTCAGTCTGAAAAGGTATCGAATGTTGAAATCCAAAGCAATATTACAAAAGCCGAAGGTATACTAGATGAAAAAGAGTATGTAAATAATAAAGCATCAATAGTCGATAATGAACCACCACCTTTAGAACCCGAAGAAGATGAATTGTTTTCATCAAATAATACTAATAAAAGCTCTTCATCGTTTTCTAAAGAGTCTAAATCTTTATTTGAAGATGATGAACCCGAAATATTTATTAAAAATCCTATGATTCAATCTGTGTCTAATAATATTTTTGATGACGGTCCGCCGCCTTTGGATGAACAAAAACCATCTGATATAAAAAAATCTAATATCAACTCCATATTTGATGACGACGACGATGACGATTTATTCTCGTCTGTTAGAAATGTGACCAAATCGGATGATAACTTATTTGGTGATTTCAAAGAAACGCCTCCGGTGAATATATTCAATGATAATCCACCTGATTTGGTTGTAAATAATGTGGATTTACCCAATGATTATACGTATGTTAAAAAACTTAATATTACACGTAATATTGAAGAAGAAGTCGTTTCAAAAAACCCTATTTTAAATCCAAAACCTGAGAATACTTCTACCAAAGTAGATGTTCAAAAATTACCGAGCGATGATTCTAAACCTACTTTAAATGTATTGTCAGGGGAAAAAGAAGTTAATTCAGTATCTGACATTAAGTCTAATCTGTTCAAAAAAAATTCAGGAGAGAAGACTTCCCCGACTAAGGTTGTGGGAAAATTACAAACAAGTAATATCAATATAAATGTGAAAGCTCTCATTCCGGGAGCATCGTTGAAAATACCAAAAATTGATTCAACACAAATTAAAAAATCTATCGATGAAGATTCCGAAGAGACTAAAGCGCCAGAAACTATACTCTGCAATAGTATAGCGAAGGAGAGGGTAAAAATACCGGTGAAACGAAGACCTTCGACGAGGAAAGCGAGACACGAAGCCATAAGAAAATCAGCCGCTGATTTGGTATATCAATTTGACGAATCTTTACCATCTACCAGTGACTTTATCACATCTTTGCCCAATTCTCCCAATGCTGAAAATAATAAATTCGAACCTAAAGATGCTGAAAAACTTCATTCATCGGTAGAAAAGTCAGAATCAAACACACCGGAAGTGATTAAAGATGATATAAAACCATTTAAAAGTAATGTTGATACAATTGATAATGTATCAAAAGATAACCTTCCAGAGAAGAAATCGGATCTTTTTGATATCTTCCGAAAAGATGATGAGAATATAATGAAAAAATCTAATATATTTAGTGATAATGAGAAAATTCCTTCAGTGGTTAAAAAGTCAGAATCGGCAATTAAGGAATCAAATAATCCAGAAGTGATTAATGATGATATAAAACCATTCAAAAGCAATGCCGAATCAATTGATAGAATATCAAAAAACAACCTTGCAGAGGAGAAATCGGATCTTTTTGATATCTTCCGAAAAGATGATGAAAATATAATGAAAAAATCTAATATATTCACTGATGATGATAAAATACACAATGAAAAAACTCCGTCATCGGATGAAAAGTCACAATCAGCAATTATTGAATCAAAAACACCGGAAATGATTAAAGATGATATAAAACCATTAAAAAGCAATGTCGAGACAATCGATAAAATATCAAAAAATAACGTTCCAGAGAAGAAATCGGATCTTTTTGATATCTTCCAAAAAGACGATCAAAATGTAGTGAAAAAATCTAATATATTCAGTGATGACGATTCACCGACAAATATTTTTAAAAGTACTAAACCAAAAATATTACAAGCCGAGAAGAAATCCCTCAATCTGTTTGGAGATTCGGATGACGATGATCTCAATCTATTTTCGAATAGTAAAACTAATAAAAAAACCTCTTCGGACAATCTCGACTTATTTAACAATACTTCTAAACCAAAACCTACCAAAAAGGCGTCTTTATTCGGCAGCGACGACGAAAATGATAATGATTTATTCACAAAATCAAACAAAGAAAGTGGTCTGTGGTCTTCAAAGTCATCGAAGGTAACATCAAAGTCTCTATTCGGCGACGATAGTGATGATGATGATGATCTTTTTAAAACGAAAAAAGGTAAATCAATACAAGTATATCAACAGTTTTCTTGTGAATACAATTTAATTTTAATTTCAGTCAAACCCCAAAGTAAAAATTCGTCGCATTCATCAAAACAGTCAATCGGAGTTTTCAGCGCTGAAGCGACCGATCAAGATCCCCTATCTTCATTTCAAGATAATTAAATTTTAAAGTGTATTAAGTACACAATAAATATTTATCGTCATTCCATTATTAATAATATTAGCGAACAAAAGTATATAGCCTAAGCAATAAATTAGCTTTTTAATAAATAATGTAAAGTTTTATACATTTTTATAAGCAAAATATTACTATTATTTTTTTTTATTTATTGTGATGATCTGTTTTTATTATCAGTATATGTGATATTGTTTAAATAATTATTGAAAAAAATAAACAAAGAATGTTTATTCAAATGTATTTTTTATTATTCAACATTAATTTCCGATGCACTTGAAAGCTTCAATCGCTTCTTTTTCACATAGTGATCGATTCTATTCTCTAAGCTCACTGAAATTTTTAAATTAATTAAATTTTTGTTGATAGATTGTAAAAAAGAAATCACTTACGACATGTTTTTCTATCCAACAAAGGCAAGTAGACTTTGGGCTTTACTCCTTGTAGTAAATTATCACTCTGGCATTTGTAAATTTTGGGGGGTTCAGAATACAAATCGGATAATTTTTGCAATTCTTTGATGACGTCGCGGATCATCGCAGCTCTGTAATTTTATATTTCATTAATAAAATGTTTTTTACTGTATGAAAAGTTAAAAACTCACTGTATTGCCGCTTTTGCCCATTGACTTTGGAAACTTTTAATAATCAGATCTATATTTTCTTCCTCCACATACCAATAGCTTTGATTGTCGGAGGTGTTTTTCGATATTTGTGGAATATCATCATCGGGATTTTTTAAAATGTCATAAGAACAGCGATATAGATTGAGTGGTAAATCAATTGCCATATTATATTGAGGTTTCCTAAAATTACATACATAATATTAAATAGGGCCTCGATATTTTGAAGGGATACAAAAACCAACAGTATTTAAAAAAATCTTTGTAATATTTTTTTGGCGATAGAAGGAATTTTGATATATTCACCGTTGATTTGCATCACAGGATTCCACTTATAAATATTATAAGCTCCTCCCATGTCTAATGAATGATAAAGAAATGACTACGAGTAGTGTGTGACATTTGTTTTTCATTTGAAACAAGCGTATTTCTGTTACCATTAATAAAAATGCCAGAAAGCTTGATGTATACATATCAAGACGGCATCTTGATATTTACACATCCACACTTGTCCAGCCATCTAATGTCAGATTTCCCAATTGTTAGATTATTTTCACTTACTTGGGATTATTTTCGACGTCTAACAATTGAGTAACAATAGATGGATCTTCCAATCTCTTACCGACTAATATCAAAATGGCCACAATACATCTTATTTGATGCCATAAAAATGCATTGGCAGACACAATCAAACAATACATTTCATATCCTAAAAAAAACACCTTTCTTTATATAAAATAAGTAAATATAAAAATTAATTCAACAAACCATCATTTTTGGAACTATCGTGTTCACATTCAGGAATTACGTCGATGAAATGCACAGATCGAATGAATGAAGTGACTCCGTTGGCCACGTCCATTTTACAAATGTTACGGAAGTCGTTGGATCCTATAAAAAGCTTACAAGCTGATTTCATTAAATCTATATCAAGATCTCCGGCGGGAAACCAATATTTATACGTCCTCTGGTCACAATTAAACCTAAAAATAATGAATTTATAACAGATGTGTATTAATTATTGATAGAATGCAAACCTAGCGCTATAAATGGGATCCACGTCAGGCAGCGGCACCCATCCAACAATTTTTATATCGGGCGGTAACAGACGATTTAGTATTTTACAATACGGTAACTCATTTTTCAATCCAGTGATTGGTTTTATTTGCTCCTCTTTGGATAATTTACTTCTTAGCTCGAGGGATATAACCTGACCGGTTGCGCTGACACCTTTATCTGTCCTTCCGCTCCGATGATAGCCGGATGTCTCGCGGCCTTCAATCAAACACCCTTTGACTAAAGCGGAGAAAACGTAACTTTCTATTGTCTCCGTAGTGTCTTCTTGAACCACAAGTCCCTGATAGTTCCACCCAAAGTAGGCGATTCTCAATAGAACTCTTCGTTTATTATATCTTTAAAAATAACAAAATTATGAGCGTGAATCATCTAATGATCTATGAGTATTAATTACTTTGCATAATCAAAAGGCCGGCATTTTTTTGAGGTTGATCGTCGTTTCCTCACATTTTCACCGGAATTTTTAGCTAAAATATTCTTAAGTTGTGTATTGTAAGCTTGCAACTGAATAATTGTATTTATTAAGTCCTGAAAATAACCATTGTAATTATAATCTATTGATAAAAAGTCACATGCTGCTTATAGCTACCTATAAATAAATTTACCTCTTTATCAAGTTCTAATAATTGTTCCCGAGATAATTTTTTATTTTTATGTCGGTCAACGACTAATGAATTCATCTTTTTTAAATTTATCTACAAATTTTCTGTCAACAACCACATGAAAATGACAAGCAGTGTTACCAACTAAAATAAATTATCTATTCTTATAAGTATGTATTCAGTTTTTTAATTTTTAATTAATTTACTATGTTTTACTATCGATACATGAGCAAAATTTCACGGGCATTTTAAATAAAAAATGAAGATTTCCTTTAAAATTTATTTAATATTAAATACATATTGAAAATAGTTTTCCACAAAGTTTTTCACGTAAAATAAATAGTTTTTGCATCTGTCTTGGTTTTAATTAAATTATGTATCATTGTGGGTTAGTAAAACTTGTAGAAAAGATAGTTTGATTAGAAATTGCAAACGGAATTGATGATATTGCTGAATTTATGGCAGCGATCGAATCGAGAAGTGTATTGTTACTTTGATTTTCATTTGATTCACTCCCTTCGCTTGAATTATCTGATGAGGAATACGTAGATAGATCTACAAAATTTTATAAAATGTCAGTCTATGTATGTTAATTAATGAGATTATTACTATTTACCTGCATTATTAATGGATCCTGTTGAATTTAATTGTGATAGCTGTCCTAAATCTATCGGTGCTAGTCCGGTTATTACTTGACCTGTTATATTTGTTTGAATGGGAGATGAAATATTCATTAAGTCGATTATTGAACCATCTTTTCCTGGATTGAAAAACGTTAAATCGACCTGTTCGTTTCTGAAAAATGAATGTAGGTAAATGACAAAAAGCTCGAACCCCGATATCGAATTTTCCAATACTCACGTTAATGTATCATTGGACTCCGTTTCATTTTCCCCGACATCGGTTAGAATCCCAATTTCATATACAACAGCCTTTATAACATACCTGTGGAAACATTTTACTTATGAACAAATCAAGTCAATATTATATTCGAATACTAACAGATTATGAGCAGTTAAATTGGTGGAATTGGTTGCGTCATCGGGTGGAAAAGTTATATTTTCAACATCGACTTCATTTTGTGGACGTGCTTGAATTAACACAATGAATGAGATGAGGGAAATCTGAAACAAGGTTGATTAGTAAAACAATTCTAATTAAAGACAAACTATACGGTTTTACGGTTAAAACTTGAAGTAAAGCCATATCTTTACAGTCTTAAATTTAGCTGAATACTGAATAAGATTTGAATGTCATATCACTTTTAAAGGGTGTGAATTTTCACATCGCCGCATTTCGATGACGTCCACTTCTTATAAATTGTGCTAATGAATGTTTGACTCATCCTTGCTGGATATTTCCATTGTTTGATTTGGCCTCGACATACATGCCCTATTTTTATAAATAGTCCCAGAATATACAAATTCGCTATTATTAATTTTTTTTGACCAAGTTGAATTACTGTTATTACATAAATAAATTTATGTTTTTCTGCATGGCAGCACTAAGACCAGCAACACTTCAAACGTCATAAATTTGGCTCGCTTATTTATTTGACATGAAACAGATTCACTTGTCGTTTTCTGCCAAAGAGAAAATATAACCATGAAGAACAACATTACGTTAGAAGTATTTATTTGAAGAACATGGCCGACAACGATCTTGATTCGAGCAGAACATTGGAGAAGTATCGTGAAATTAAAAAACAATTCAACCGTGTTTCCACAATTCGTACTTGTCGTGTGAATCCAAACTGTGATTTAGTGTTAGAAAATATTTCCAAACATGTTAAAAACCTCGAAGCTGGGATCAATGTTAAGAACTCTTCTAAAATTACTCTGCAACAAAAGCAAGATGATTTTTTAACGCTTTCTCAGTTTCAAGATGAAAATGATTCAACTGAAATTTCAGCTGTCGGATCGAAAGGTGGTGAAACTTCACCAATTCTCAAAAGTAAAATCCCATTACCAGTCAATAAAAACATAGATGTATACAAAGAAGCTCCAATAAAACCTAAAAGGTTATTTGATGACTCAGCCGATATCTGCTTAAATAATATATATGAAACAGATTCTTTTCAAGCATTTACAACAGCGAGTAATAAGAAAATCAAAATATCTGATCAAACTCTTGATAAAGTTCAGAGTTTTTTTGATGATGAAAGCACTTCTTTAACAGAAACAAACAATGCAAATTTAATCAAAATGCCCACCACAGCCACTTTCAAAGGATTTACCACCGCGAGTAATAAAAAAATATCTATATCGGAAAATGCTATTTTGAAAGTTAAATCCATATTTAATGATATTGATGAAATAAATGATTCTAATGAAAATAAATCAAGTATAAGGGAAATGGATGAATTGTTAAATGTTCACAATTCAAGAACAACAAACAATAATTTCATATCAGATGAAATAATTATGACAAATGAAAATTTAGAAGACATAGAACAAGCAGGTTCAGTTAACACATTTCAAGGTTTTACGACAGCTAGTAATAAAAAAATTCAAATATCTGAAGAGTCAATTAAAAAAACTAAAAACCTATTTGATAATCTGGATGATAAAAAACCAGAATCATTTAAAGGATTTACAACTGCGAGTAATAAAAAGATTAAAATATCCGAAGAGTCAATTAATAAAACTAAAAACCTATTTGATAACCTCGATGATAAAAAATCAGAATCATTTAAAGGATTTACAACTGCGAGTAATAAAAAGATTAAAATATCTGAAGAGTCAATTAATAAAACGAAAAACCTATTTGAGAATCTTGATGCTGAAAAATCAAAACCATTCAAAGGATTTTCAACTGCAAGTAATAAAAAAATTCAAATATCCGAAGAGTCAATTAATAAAACCAAAAACCTATTTGATAATCTGGATGATAAAAAACCAGAACCATTTAAAGGATTTACAACTGCGAGTAATAAAAAGATTAAAATATCCGAAGAGTCAATTAATAAAACTAAAAACCTATTTGATGATCTCAATGATAAAAAATCAGAATCATTTAAAGGATTTACAACTGCGAGTAATAAAAAGATTAAAATATCCGAAGAGTCAATTAATAAAACGAAAAACCTATTTGAGAATCTTGATGCTGAAAAAACAGAACCATTCAAAGGATTTTCAACTGCAAGTAATAAAAAGATTAGTATATCTGAAGAGTTAATTAATAAAACTAAAAACATATTTGATAACCTCGATGATAAAAAATCAGAATTGTTTAAAGGATTTTCAACTGCAAGTAATAAAAAAATTCAAATATCTGAAGAGTCAATTAATAAAACTAAGAACCTTTTTGATAATCTGGATGATAAAAAATCAGAATCATTGAAAGGATTTACAACTGCGAGTAATAAAAAGATTAAAATATCCGAAGAGTCAATTAATAAAACCAAAAACCTATTTGATAATGTCAATGCTGAAAAATTAAAGTCATTTAAAGAAACCCGTGAACAATATGAAAAACCACATTGTATATTTAATGATTCATATGAAAAAGAAATGATTAATGAGAATTGTTTTGATGAAATTGATAAAAGACACACTCAAAACATAAATGAAAAAGAGCTCAAGATATACAATAAAAATTTAAAAAAAGTAGCTGAAACACAAATTAGCCTCACCCAAGAAATATCTGATAGCACTTCTGCACTTTTAGCAGACGAAACAAGCAATTCCAGCATTATATCGAATCCCACAAGTCCTATTTTAACACCCAAAACCAACATGAAAAGAGCTAGAAAATTTGTGATTCCATATTCCAAGAAAAAAAAACTATCAACCAATAATACCAAAGATGAAAAACCATTAAAAAAAATCAAAACGATTGATAAACCAATTGAAAATAGTCATTTAATGACGAATATTGATTTAAATTCTGAAAGTCGCAACAAAAACATTACATTAAAGAACTTGTATGATCAAATCGATAATATGAAACGATATTTGAGAATACCTAAAGAAATTGTCGGCATTACTCCGGACAACTATCAAGATTTTATATTTACAGACGAGAGACAGAATTTATTTCCCTCTGAGAATAATTTGTCGATTGAAAATATGAAAGATGTTTTTTATAACCATCGAGATATCGATAAAACTTTGATACCCGAAGGATGGATTTTGAATCATTTAAAATGGATCATTTGGAAGCTCGCCTCTTATGAGAGATTATTCGGAGATATTTTTAACGGCATCTTAAATGCTCAAAATGTCCTCAAACAGCTGAAGTATCGCTACGATCGAGAACTCTACAAAGCACAAAGACCCATTCTTAGAAAGATTGTTGAAACAGACGATGTTCCGGGAAGGAGAATGATACTTTGTGTGTCGAAAATACATCATCCGGGAACAAAGTAATGTACACATTTTCTGTATTATATTTGTAGTGTTAATTTTTTTATTATGTTAAAGTTCCAATGAAAAAATACAATTGGAATTAACAGACGGATGGTATGCGATAAAAGCAGAATTAGATCATTATCTGTGTAGAGCTGTTAAGAGTGGAAAAATAACCGTGGGTGCTAAATTATTAATATACGGTGCGGAACTTACCAATTGTCTCCAAGGAAAATCTCCGTTAGAAGTAATTTTTATTTGATTTCTTCCAATCGGGTGAATGATTACATTTTGTCTTTTGATTTTAGGATTTGGGAGACACAAGACTTGTAATCCACGCCAATAGTTGTAGACGTGCAAAGCCGTGGTCTAAATTGGGGCTATGCACGAAGAATTGTGGCCCTCCGAGATTGAGCTTGTTAAAATCACAATGTCAAGGGGGGAATTTACCACTTATCACATTTTTGGCCGTAAACGTTTACCCGCCACTTTATATGGAAAAATTGGAAAACGGAGACACTAGTAATTTATATACACTTTCAATATGCATTCTTTATGTTTAAATTATTTTAAAGTTACCAGGTCTGAAAAATTGGAATTGAGATATTGCTCAACAATCGAAAAGGAAAACCAATCGAAGATTGAACAAATATACAACCAAGTTGAACAGGAGTATTCCCATCAACAAATAGGCTCTTTGAGAGAAGTGATTTCAGAATCGGACGGTTTTAATATCCCACCATGTTTGGATACTCAGGATTTCACTGTGAGTTTTCACATTTTAATTCATAAAAATCTCATTTCATCTAATTTATTTTATAGACAGCTTTAAGTTCGTCGCAGAAAAACACACTGACCAATTTGCTTGAAAGGAAACAGATAGATATAAAAATGGAGATAGATGAAAAGGTTAAAAAACTCATGGAGGAAAGGGGGATTACAAAGTCGAGGAAAGTAGTCGAAGTATCAAAGGTGAAAGGGTTAATTTTTGAAAAAAATCAATTACATCCAATATTGTTGACTATCTGGCGGCCGAGTGATGATGTCAAGCATGTGCTCGTAGAGAATAGATTAATAAATTTATACAATGCCACTCCCACAGGACGGCGGTGAGTCTCATCTCGTAATATATTTTTTTTCTTTCCTAAATAATTTATTTGCACTGTTAAAGTAAAATAGGTATCGGCAATGAATTCTATTTTATTGTGTTGACCATTCTAATTACTGACTGCATTTGATGAGAAAATTTGACACTATCTCCCTGAAAAAATTTTCACTTTTGTTGTTGGTTTCTATATTGAGTTTCACAACTTAATCAATTTTTTGTAATCAAAAGTCTCCTTTTAAATAAAACTTATCTCCAAATAAAGCCTTTTATGGTATGGCAAAACTATCTCAATTCAAATATAGAATCGGAACACTAATTCTGCTGAAATATTTACAGCAATAAGAAAAATACGAGTCTTTATAATCTTTTTAAAATAGTTATGTATTAAAAATTTAAATAACTAAATTTGTAGATTTCAAACATCTTGTCCCAAAATATTATAAATGATTCTGTATATTTAATATGTCATAATATTCTTTTAGATATGATGGGATGCATTTATCAGCTGGAAAGAAAACAATTTTACGTGATATTCCCGACGTTCACAGATCAAAGTTTGTAGGATGGGAGAAATACAGACGAAAATGTAGCCTTATTCAAGATATACAACATGTAACATTTTCACCCGTCAACAATGAAGTGGACACCGTCGGCATCGTCTTCCACGTAGAACCGCCACTCAACAGCGAATTAGAGAATAAACTATCCAATTCAAAAGTGCAGACTCTTTATCTCTCCGATGAGAATGAATACATCATTGCCGTCAACTTTTGGGGAGGTATTAAAAAATATGGTTATGAAAATATCATAGAAATAGGATGCGTCTTAGCCTGCACTAATCTCCAACATAGATGCCGGACTTCTAAGCGAAGATTGAAATATTTATATGCCACCGAAATGTCCACGTTTTCACAAAACCCCAAAAAGGAACATTTGATTGAAGTGTTTCGACAGTTGAGAGATAAAAACACCAGCAGTCTAGTCGCGAAATGTGTCGAAAAACTCGACTTGATCAATTCTAAACAAGTTCCACTCGTAAAGATCTTAGACGAAGAGTCCAGTTTGGAGAATTTAGATTTTGAATCGACATTCGTAGATTCCACAAAGAGCATCAATGAATCTTCGGAATTCTTGCAAAATACTAGCAATTTAATGTCTAATTCCGACGTTGAGAAGAGAATACGAAGACTCGAAGTGTACGGAGAACCTCCTCCTTTACCTGCCGTTAAATTCAACGTGTCCGCCTCTCTGAGAAAAGAGTTTGTTGTGCCGATATCCAAATAAAAAGAAATTTATTTATCGTTATCACATTTATATATAAATAAAACAATTTACTAAGTATATCTGTTTATTTATAAATATCATATAAAAAAACGTAGAAAACTAAATTTGGCCTTCAAAATATGTATGAATGTTGGAATTTAGATAAATTATGAATATAAAATATATTGCAGAATATAAAGCTTTCACAACAGTGAAAATATTAATCTCGTTAAATTAAAGCTTGCACATTAAATACAGAAATACATTGAATATTCTACATAGTCTAAAAATATGGTATACCATTGATTTCAATAATCAATTATTGATGGACATGCGCAGAGGCGTCAAAACTTACCATGAACGGCTGTGATTGGAACTGTTCAGTATGACCAATTACAGCCTCTGGTAAATAATCTCGCCCCTGAGCAAGTATTACATTTACTCTACACATTCATGAAATATAGTTGAACACTTGGATTTATTAATATTGCTAATTTTAAATAAATTAAGGGACCAACAACACAAATTTTGACAAAAATACAACCAATTTGGAGCCCCTGTTTTTAAATAAAAATTGATGTATTCTTTATTTCTTTTGTTTGTATGGTAAATGTCAAACTTTAAACAGACTCCGTCAAGCTTAATTACAAATGCTTAATCAGAAGCGTGTTTGGTAAATTACATTAAATCACCTCTGCGTATGTTTAAAGTTTGACACTTAAACATAAGAAACAAAGTGTGATTTAACCGTTATTTTGAGAGACTGCATTAATTTACTGATGGATCATATTATTTATGAATCAGTAATGATTCATATTGTCATGATAGAAAAAAAAATGAACAAGCATACAAACATTTTCCCTATGCATATTTTCTCATTTTGGTAAGAACTTATCGATATTTATAATTTATGGTGATTGTGTATAAAAGTTCAGGTAAATAACTTATTGTAATAATATGTTGTTACTTGTACTTTCAGTTCTGTGTGGAAAACAAGTGGTTACAATACTTGATCGAATACAAAATTGGCATTAAAATACAAAAATTGGCTAAGCTCTTGGCTATGTTTACTTGGTTAATTTTTCTTTGAGCCACTCTTCGGTCAAATCGTCGATCTCGCGTACTTCGAGCCCTCTTGTGAGCTCCGCCTCTCGTTGCAGAGCGAGTTTAGTTCCTGCATACATAATCTGCAACTCCATTTGACTGTCGCGAGGAGTGTAAAATATGAAACACATCGGAAATGACACTCGTCCGTCACTGTGTTCCATTCGGTAACTATAATAATATTCATATAGATATGAATATCAATTAAAATAAATAATCATTCAGATAGAGTAGAATACCTGTATATTATGAACCTAGGCTGGTGTGTTGGTAGTATTTCTTGAAGTTCTTCCAGTTGTACATTTTCTAGGAACTCGTCAATGCATATGAGTTGTTTTTCTCTGTCTACCTAGTGAATTAATCAAAATATATTTTATCCTAAAACCATTTCAATTAAAAAAAAATACCTTCAGGATAAGAGCAGAGTTGTGAGTGTGTTTTTTGAAACGAAAGTGTCTCAATTCTTTGGTGACTTCTTCGCTAATACAGCAAACGCCTTGACCAGACATTGTTAATTGATCAACTAGAAGAATATTATGAATAAAAACTACATTTCAAGTACAAATAATGATGCATTTATAAGAGTAGAATATCTGTTTGACAATTGTGAATCATAAAATAGAGTATTTGTGAATAAATTAAGGATAATAACCAAAAGTACACCGCAACAAAACACAACAACTGTCAAAGTGACCAAATCTGCATTCATTACTCATCGATGACGACAACAACATTATCAAAATCATATCATACACCATTGTTTGTGCGAGTCATCTAATATTGATACTCAATTTAAAACATATATATATGAGAATTTATTTATTTTCAATCGAATTGAAAATATATTTTTAATTTTCATACGTTTAAAATGCAATAAGATGAAAACAACAAAGAGTTTCTTATTGATAGGTAGGTTAAATATGTTTTAAAACGAAATAAATTATCATAAAATTATACCATAAATATTAATCACATATAAAATTTGCGTCTGGTAACTTTTATTTGACGTTTGTTTATGTCAAACTAGTAATTCAGTTCAGTTCGAAGTTTGTTACATGATAAGTATTTAAACGGCCCTAGTTATTTAATAAACATGTGTTTAGTAAAAACCATATTAACAATCCTTGCTTGTATTGTTTGAAGAATTCGATTATTTTGAATAATGGATCAGTCGGATTTATTACTGCAAGGTAAAAAAGAAGACTTAGATTGTATTCTTAAAGAATGGATTCAGCAGAGGATTAGGCAATTCCTCCCTTTGACGGATCTATCAATAATTAAGCAAGCTGAATTTTATCATGAAAAACTTAATATTGAATGTCCGTGTGAGTACACAAATGAATGGCTACAAGATTTCAAAACGCGCCACAATTTGAAAGATATAGACACATCTGATGCCAATATTGTAAACCAAACAGTTGAAATTCATAATCTTAAAGAACTTCACAATACCGATAGGATATATACCCAACAGACGATCATTCCTGGAGAAATATCCACGTTTGTATTTTATTCATATTTTTTATGTGATCAAGATAAATAGTTTTTTTTTACAGAGATGTCTGCAAATTGACTTCTAAAAAGAAAAAGAGTTCAAGAAAACCTTGCAAAAATGAAAAATATGATTCAGTATGTAATTTATTTTTATTATTATATGTTAAAGTAATTAAATAACTTTTGTGTATCGAAAGAGTTAATGATTGATTGTTTTTCCTATTTAGGATGAAGAACCTTTAATTTATATAAAACAAGAAAAAGATGACATCTCAGATAAGTATTATAATTCTCTAAAAAGAAAACATGTCCAACTGACACTGAATGAAAAAGTTGAAGTGTTGAAGAAAATGGTTGAAGGAGTCAGCGATAAAGAGCTTGTTCGTCAATATAATGTAGGAAGAGCCACACTCTATGGTATTAAGAAAAATAAGAATATCATTTATAAACGTTACGCGCAAAGTGAGTGAAATTGTTCCATATTGAAAATAATTCATAATAAATATGCAGTTTTGTTTGCAACAGGTAAAGAATTGGAAAATTACAACAGTAAAAAAACTATCCGCTGCGGCAAATGGCCTCAGTTGGAAATCATTGTTTTTAAATGGTACGTTGAACAGAAAAAATCAGGAAACAATATAACGGATCAGGAGATTGTCGATAAAGCTCGGCAAACTCACTCCGATCTTGGCATAACTGAAGGATTTCTGTTTTCTTCCACGTGGTTGAGGAACTTCAAAGTCAGGCATCGTTTAAAACGTCTAGAAAGTCTCACCGAAGGCTTTACCAAGAACCTGAACGAAATTGAAAATTTCACACCCAAAGCTGATAATGTAAGTAATTTACAAAATCGACCGGTGAGGATTTTAATATTTTTTATTTACAGATGGAAATTCACTCGGATGTTGATATGGATACAAACAATATATTAATCAAAAGGAAGAAAAAGCCAATAAAGAAGAAACCTATTTTGCGAACGAAACAGAAACCAATCATTGTCAGATCGTGTATGGACCAAGAATTAAAGCCGATGATTATGCAACTCAATAACTTTATATACTGCCAGAGTGAAAATGAAATATTCGGAAGATACGTCAGTTTCCAATTAGATAACATGTCAATTAGTAATAGATGCACGGCACAGGAAAGAATACAAGCCATATTGACACACTTCAGACTGCAAGCATTAAACAGAGCAGAGGAAGTTGAAGCCTGACCATATTATTTTTATATGTACTGTGAGAATATTTAATAAAACAAAATAAAAAATTACATACATATTTTCAAACTTTGTTTTGTTTTATATTTATGATTATTTTTCAAATAAAATCAAAGAATGCAATTTACAATTTAAGGTTGATTTGATGAATTATTCAATTACATACAGCAAAATCTTTCATATGCAAACTGCATAAAATATTTCATTCAACTAACAATAATGAATTAAAACAACTGAGTCATTATAGATACTTTTTATTTGAGCAAAAATTCAACAATCAACTATGTATGTATTTAAAATGGCAACTCTGCTAAATTTCTTCTCGAAAAGTAATTCTCACTTTCTAAGTAAGAAATAAATAAATATGTACACTACAATAAACCTTTAGAAAACGGTGAAATAAAATCACTGTAACAAGGACACCATTGCTGATAATAATAATACATATTCCCAGCAATTACCACATCACACTCAAACAATATTTGTGTTTATGAAAACAATCCGATTGCATTCATGAATCTCCAAGCGAGGTAGATGAGGCAGCCGTAAAATATGGAGCAAATTGTATAGTGAGCATATTTGAAGTTTCTGTATCTGATCTTGCCCGCTTCCAGAGTATCCAGGGGATCCTTAATCATGTATACTCTCAGACCTTTGATATAAGTGCTTAAGAATTCATCCCAATGTAGATGTGATATATCAAAATCATACAGCTGACTGTCTCCCGGAGTCATGACTTTTAACAGATTTTGTGTATTGGAATTGTGGAAATGCCATTGCTGAGTGCTGAAGTATGAAATCACATGAGAGAATTTGCCTATTTTTTCATATGCCTTTACCAACCTAAAACATATACAAAGAGAGTGACAAATATAAGAACCATTATTAATTATACTAACATAGGTTTCTTTCCGACGGCTGAAAGTACTGTGTCAACTATGTAGGCGGGAAGTCTTTGCAGGAAGATGTCGTACATTTTATGAATTATCAAATGTTTGTTTAATGTAAAACTATAATACCAAACACACATTACTGACGGTATACTCAATCCATGTTTTTCAATAGCTCTCATGAACACACCTAAAACATTTAAAATATTACTACTGATTTCTTATACTTAATAATATAAAAACATCAACTTACCCCAGGTTATTGGTGATTGATTCGAGCTCACATAATTATAGATTGGTACTTGCTTCTCTTGTTTGGCTCCGCAGTCTTCCCATCCGTTTTCCATATTGGCTAGTTGTTCTTTATTTGGTGAATCTTCATTTTTACCAATCGCATAAGCAGCAACTATTGCAGCATTTATAACATAGTCTACCGGGACCATTTCAGCAATAATACTACTGTCACAATGCAAAGTCCTCAATAAACCTACTCCGGCACCGACAACCACCTAAAAATACATTTTAAACAATTATAAATGCCAATTAGTCTCAATCCGTTGTTTATATTACACCAGTGGGACCGTAGACATTATCGATCCAGCCTTGTATTGGTTCTCTACATGTTCCTACAACTGTAAATAATTATTAATTATGAGATTATGTAGTTGTTAAATTAATTCTTACTGATAGCGGGCCGCAGTATTGCAACGGGGAGACCCGCAGACATTTCTTTGACAAGATATTCAGCTACCATTTTTGTATAGGTGTAAGTGTTAGGGAATTCTCCCAAGAGTCTGCAATTAACAATATTTAAATAAAAATAAAACTTACATCATATATAAAATCCAATTTACTCACATGGGTGTCATTTTATTGATCATCTGCTCGTCTAGGAAATCGACCAGATCAATCAACTTTTCTGGCATTATAGGTGGATAGTAAAACCTGTAAATATCAATTGTTAAAATCTGTAGCTTTAGTGTGTGTTTTATAATTATTTTGTTACTTTTCTTCAATATTCTTGATGACACAGTTGGCGAATGCTGTTGAAATGTGCAGAAAAGATATCAGCCTTGTGCAGGATTTGGCCAAATTCAGCATCTCTCTTGTGCCCCTCACATTTATATTCACAGCACTGGTTAGTTTTTCGTCAAATCTCACCGTAGCAGCTCCATGGAAGATGATTTCTGTCTGTATTTAATTAATTGCAAATTATTCCATTATAAATATTCATTTGGTATACACAATGATTAATCGAGTGAGTCAAAAAAATATGATAACAATATTCATCTTAGTTTATTACTATTAATTAATCAGTGAGTTTTTATAACTTTTCCCCACACTTTATGGATATAACATGGATGAAAAAAAGATCGTTTAATTTTATATATCGTCGGCTTACTTTGCAGACTGCGTAAGTCCATTTTGTCAAAATTTTACAAAAGAGTCAAAAAAAACTGATTCAAGTTGAAAGATACGCACTTACTACTGCACATTTTTAAAAATTATAATTAAATTTTGTTTACCTATACCTATTAATATAAGATTTATTTGAAGAAACGTATATAAAATGGAGTAAGTTTTTTATTGCGTTCAAATGTTACTGGACATATGTACATATTTTCAAAATTTCCGCATTAAAAATTAATTCTCAGTTGATGTCCTTAAAATCTAAAAATCAGATATTTTGGAGTTTGCTTTGTTGTCTGCAAAGAAGGCTGACTTTATTTATTAAACTATTTTGCTATAAATTTCATGTAACAGTGAAATTTAAAACAATGGTAAATTTTAATGGAAATCCTGTCCAATAATCAAACAATGTTCAAAAACAATGTTTGCAAAATTCTATAAAAATGGCAATATTTTCATATTTTCTTTGATTTCCCTTATAATATGTTCAATTTCAAGGATAAATGAATGATTTTCATTCACTTATTTATATTTTCTATGAAAAAATAATACCTCATTTGTGAGCAATTCATAATCTTCGTCTGAAAGTCCAAGTCGAACACTTCCAATGTCACCTGTTATAAAATGTACCTTATCTTGAAAGTTAGGCTGTTGTTTCCTCAACGGCTCATAAACCTACATTAAAAAATATTAATAAAACACCTCTTCGACTAAATATTATCAATAATAATTAAAATAATACTCACGACATCGGCAAATTGCTCTTTGAATCTGTCTTTAATATCTTTGCCTTTTTTCGCTCGTCCCAAAACGAAGATTTTCGTCACATTCGGAGAAGTCCTAAAATATTGACATTTAAATAAAAAAAAACAATAGCCCATTAATCTTCAAATGTTTAATAAATGTTAAGGTGTGTTTTGTTTATAATAAAGCATTGTCAATAACCTCCGATCACGACCTTGGTTTATTTAAATATAGGTTTATACTTTTTTACCTAATACATATTAAGGAAACAAGGTCATCTAAATTATTTTAATAGTATTATTAACACAAAATCGTATTTATAAATTGACAGTTTACACAATTGAGAGAAAATACTTGAAATATTAGTGTTTAGATTTTATTATAATATACAATTACACCTCTCATAAGGAGAAAACCCGATATATTAGCAGGTCATACAGCTGCATGTATAAATATCAAGATGGCGGACCAAGCAGACGAGTCTGAGTGATACAATCAGTGTTGCCTCTGCTCTTTCGGTGGTATCGGAAAAATAAAAAAAACATTAAGACAGTTTTCCAGTAAAAAAATAATATAACCGTATTCATCATAAATTTAGATTTTTTCCCTCAACAATTGTAATTATTATATTTAAATAAATGAATATTTTTTTTCGTATAACGAGCGAGGTTCTGAAATGATTCATGCTCGTTATAAAAGGTTTTCAAACAACATAATTTTGTGTTAATAAACCATCGATTTATTGATACGTACACGGCCCAAATAATTTTGATAGTATAATTGCTTCACACATTGTTGCTAATTTATTGAATATTTTATGCACGTGTCATTTTCCACAGTAACTTTCAAATGGCCATTTGATTGATGAATGGACGAAATGAGTAATTATTATAAGAAAGAGTATTGGACAAGGTGATCAAGGTGGTTCACACTTGACCTGCATTAGCAAACAAAACCGACCGGTTGTTTCTTTGAATAGTAAAAACTATCTGGACTAAAGTTCAATCCTCCTTCGGGAATTTTTATGTATGTACAACTAATTTTTATGATATGGCAACACCACCACGGAAAATCTGTCAAACTTTTCATCATTAAACAAATTTATTATTCTTAATATGCTAATCTTTCCCATAAAGTATTTTAACATTATTAAATGACACCTTTTAATAATAATTAAATAAATATATCCACCAATTTTCAATTTCGTCAAGTGCGACGACACATTGGAAGATGTTTCTTGAATTAAATAAAGCCCTTATAATAATAAAAACAACCGGATAGGTTATGATTATTCTCTACGGAAAATCTTTCTTAAACACATGCGACTACTTGAGACTACAGTGTGTGCGAAATTAAGGAAATATTAAAATACTAGGGTAATTTTTATTGAAATGTTCAATATGTTCTGCTTGGTTTTTTAATTATAAATATAATAATTTAATACGGTTTTCATATGATGAAAACACTCTTCATAATATTTAAAAAGAGAATTTTTCCGATAAATATTGTTTTTTGAAAATTGTCATTTATTATGCATTATTGAATATCTCTAATATTATTTTGAAATTATTTTAATATTATTATCATGAAAATACCCATTTCGAGATTTTAGATATGTATTAAGTGTAATAAAATAATTATATAAAATGTTATTCTTCCATCTGGTAACATTGATTGACATATAACATACACACACCTTAGACAATTATATATATTATGTAATACAGGGTGGACTTGAACTAATTGAAAATATTTTAGAGGGTGGTAGTACATTTGGAATTATTATTTTTTGTGTATAAAATAATACAATATTATCATATAATTCAAGGCAGACTACCTGTGCTGTGCTCCAATACTAAATAAAAAATGCTATGCACCGAGATATATTGGAGATATTATAAATTATTATATAAAAATAGTTAATAAAATTAATAGTGCTTTGGGAATCGAGTTTGGGCCGCCATTTTCGAATCAGCTGTTTCATTGTGTCTGTTAAATACGTTTGGAATCAAACAATAATATATTTTTACTAGTTTTTGCGATACCCTACCACCCTATAAAATATTCTCAGTTAGTTCAAGTCCATCCTGTATAAATTTAGTCTTTTTAATAATTAATTTGACACAGGCGACATTTTATTTCTTGTGTCATATAATTTGTTTATTTAGCTCCCAAATCCAATTCTAATCAAATCAGAGAAACATACATCTTCTTCGCATGAATTTAATTTATATATTTTTTTAAATTAAACCGGATTTAAGAGCTTTTGATTCTAAGCTCGTGATATTATGATGACGCAAATAAATCAAGTATGCATCTTTTATACATAGAGTGTAAATTGGGTAATAATTTCCATTGTAAACAATTATTTTATGCGACATTATGGATTACTAAGCTAGTTATTATTTACCAAGCATGGAAAAAACCCGGTATATGTAATCACCTTAGGAGTTTTTCGATGAGAATTTTGCCCATAAATCCTGTGGCTCCTGTTATGAATACGGTTTTCCCTTCATAGAAGTTCTTCACGGGAGACTCCAGGACTTCTTCGTCCATCATGTCATGGTAAGAAATGTCTCCTCCTTCTGGCCTTCGACTCATCCTACAATTATAATCATATTTTAAACGACAAATAATATAAATTTCATGGAAAATTACCTTTGTTTATTATGTTTGTAGAGCGACTAACTTTAGACATGCTTAGAAGCGATTTGCCAAAGTCTGACAAACATTATACCACCGATATATTAGTAGGCCATACAACTGGATGTATAAATATCAAGATGGCTGACCAAGCAGATGAGTTTGACTCAGGCAACACTGTAATCAAGTGTTTAAACAACAGTACAGAAGAGCGATGCACACCTCTATTGAGAATTCACACGAACGTCCCACTCAGACTCATCTACTTGGTCCGCCATCTTGATATTTATACATCCAGTTATATGACATTATATCAATGGTATCGCTGTACCTTAAAATTAAATTATAATCACTATAGGTACCTTATTTCAAGAGTGTGTAGAGTAAATGTCACACATGTTTCCGCATAGAGTGTAAAATCGATGTTAAAATTTGGCACAACTATGGCTGTGATTGGTCACACCGTAATATCATAATGTGTTGCGATATCAACAATTATTAAATGATTCTCATCAACCTACTTGTTGTTTAACTAAATTAAATATCACTGCAAATGACTGTGATTGGTGATATACTCATTATATTATAGTTTGGTGACGTGCCAAAGTCAGACAAGTCAGGCGATGCGTCCCGTTTCCGCATAGAGTGCAATGATAATTGCCTGACTTTGGCACAGCACTGGCTGTGATTGGTCACACACTAATATAATAATATCTTGCGATATTGCCAATTATTAAATGACTCCCATCAACGTACTCTTTGTCTAAAAAAACTAAATAAACCAACGCCGCAAACGACTGTGATTGGTAATATACTCAAGATATTATAGTTTGGCGATGTGCCAAGATCAGACAATTATACTATAATACCATAATGTGTTGCGATATCACCAATCACAGCCTTTTATAGTAAGGAACAAAACAATTAAACAAAATGGAATTGGCGTTTTTTGAAGTTAATTTGTTGAAATTTAAAATAAATAAAGTTTTTAATCATTTTTTATTCGGTTCAACATATTATAATGACACAATTTTTATATCTGAATTTAGCCTTAATTTATTTTATGGAATATTTAGAATAATTTAACGTTTCCAAAGTCGTTTGCTCATTGATTTTTTAAATAAGGAAGTGCAAAAAATCACACGTACAAACAAATTAATTTAATAAAATTACCGTTTATTAAGACATTTACATAAAAAAATGGAGGTTTGCTTTTCAAAAATAACAGGTTTATTTATTTTTTTGTCAAAGATGTGTTGTTGATCAATTAATCTATTTAAAATTAGCATTGGGAAATTAAATAATCCACGTATTGAACTAAGCTTCATTCAATATTTGTGTAGAGTAAATGTCACCATTGTTCATTAGGTTTAATCAACACATACATGAAATAAACCATAGTAAATAATCGCAAATATATTGAAAATTGCTGTACAAAAATACTAAATAAAGAGAGCGAATTATACATGAGTGAGTCGTATGTGTACGAATAGACTAGAACTTGGTATATTAGTGTACACACATACGCACCGCACGCACACACACTCATTGCACTATTATATTGAATACGGCCGTGAGTTCAACGGTGTTTTTCGTATTATCGGTTAAATTAATCCCAACCGATGCGATCAATGAACTTATATATATATAGAAGTGTCATGCGTATTGTTTTAATACACTACTACATGCGCATATTATACATATACTTCACACATAGGCGGGCTGTGGCTACCTGCAATATTGTAGTCCCTAAAATCCAACACTCAAAAGCAACAAGATTGATTTTACAAAAACATCCTCATTATCATATTAATTGTTTAATTTGCCGTTGAATATATTTAATAACGCACTTAATCATTTATGTTATTAGTAAGATCGACAAGTGACAGATAAACAGTACGAGCGGTAGAAGCAGCGCCCCAAATCCATCTTTGTCTCCCAAGTCTTTTAAAGTATTATTGGCACTTCTTTATAAAAAAGCTCATTGATTTACATCCTAGAAAATTATAACTGTTTGATCTTCACGCGTCACTGAGTGGAGAAAATTAGAAAGGGTGATTTTCAATTTGTTAATGTTTTTATGTTCTGCTTCATATAAATCAGTGTGAAAATCGTGAGTTGAATGAAACTCATATTAATACCAACCGATTTTAAATATGTGGCTCAGTTCCATAAAGTCTTAATCTTGCAAATATAGAGATGTCAATAATAGTTTTATGGTGGCCAGTTGGCCCATAGTGTGTTAGCGGTCCATGTATCAGTGCAGGAGTGAGTTGTTGAAAAATAATAAGCTGAATCACTGGCCAGTGTTTTTTATTTGTGTTCGAGGTGTGTCCCTTGTGACAATCGAGACAAGACAAGAGAGCGGTTAGTCGGATTAGTGAGGTGTAAGCAGCCAGCAGCATGCATATATTTATGCGCTGTCCAGTAAACGCCACAGTACCCCCTTCCCAACGTCTGCTCTGCTCGACCGCGCCATACAGAAGAGGTCGGGATGAGGCTTGACGCATTTTCATTAGCGGCCAGCTGGAAATGCATACATATATGCGCTGTACAGTAGCCGCTACAGTTTAAAAGATGTAGCACCAAAGGTTTCGTGTGTAAGCCGCTTGGGGCGCTGCTTCTACCGCTCATACTGTTTATCTGTCACTTGTCTTAAATAATAACATTACACTTAATATGGTAAAGTGCGTTTTTAAATATATTCAACGACAAATCAAATAATTTACATGATCATGAGGATGTTTTTGTAAGAACAATCTTGTTTATTTCGAGTGTCGGATTTTAGCGACTACAATTTTCATAAGCGCATTGCTATTTTCTTTAAGAGGCTTGTAATGAGTATATGGAAGTGATTTACGGAGTATTATAAAAAGCAATTATCATTTTATAAAGTGAAGGTGATCCATATTGAGTGTTTTGATTTAATTAAAATGTATCGTAAGTATGTCACTGTCGACTGCATCCACAATATGGTCAATTAAAAAAGGACAATGCGGAAATAACTATAGTTTTCCTATCAATCATGTTTTCTAATAAGACCTTACTTATTTTAGAGTAGTCGTCCTTCGTCCAAAACCATGACCGACTAATATTTTGAAATACGTACATAAACAACATTTAAAACAAGCCCTACTCTTTGTTTATTATGTTTGTAGAGTGAATGTCAAACATAACTCTTTGTTTCTTTAATTGCATTAATATTCAGTGGCGTAGCAATATTTTTTTGGGGATAATAATGATGGTGTTCTTTGAATGTTCCGTAAAATTTGCACGTATAAATAACATAAATTGAAACATTTATTAATTTTAGTTTTCTTTATATTATTTTTTTGCAAAAAAGTATGCTATTATCCTAATTCAAAACACTTCAATTGAGAGGCTATATGGAATAAGGGCGTATACTGAATCGTAGCTATGAAAAAAACATTAGTTTGCACTCTATGCGAAAACGGGGCGGATTCATATTGCGAAAATAATATAATAATTAAATAATTACTCAGTTTGAGTATCATTTATGCTACAGCAGCATGTGATGACAGCGGCTTATTATTATTAGTATATTTATTACTAATTAAATCGGTTGGGTCCAAACTGTTAATTTATTATTAAAAATTAAGGATAAAAAACTCACTTAAAATATTCTAAATTTAAGGGCTGGATGAAATAGGGGCGTATATTGAAATTGTCAGTTTCGAGATAATAGACTAAAACATTCATTGTCTTTGATAATATGTAAATAAATGCCAATAAAAGGATATTTTTACATCGAAATGATAATTTGGAATGTATTTTACTATAGTGCAACACCACTAGAGCATTACGGGGGATCCCAAGTTGAAGTGATGATAATACAACACTCGTCAGTTAAATATATTACGGAAAAAAGGCATATTGCGTTATCCGTCCTTATTCTACCCAACATCAAGTTTTGTAAAAGATTTATTTTATTTCCTTTTAAACAAAAAAACATGCCTGAGTACTGATTTATTTAAGGGCGGCAAAACCTACTTAATATCAATTATTAAATGCCGTGATTAGGATATTAAATTACAAGATCACAGTTCTAGTTTTACTCTACAAAGTATAGAGAAGATATATATAAAGAAGCAAAGAGTAAGGTAATAATTTTGCATACTACTTGTTGAAAAGTCTATGTAAAAATCATAGCTGACCTTTGAAATTGTGTTTAATTTTCTTTTACTTGAAAATATCCACCTAAGACACACTGTTCGACTTTGACTGTTTTTGTTTAGATTTACATTTCATTATGTTAAAAGATTAATTGACTTTTTGCCATAATATTCAAAACGTTCCATATTCGAATGTGGGTGACGCGTCCCTTCGCTATTTATAAATATCAAACGCGACTTACTTGTTTTGATTTAATATTAAAATTGGAGACACTTGAAGAGACTGAAGGAGCTGCTGACGAGTGGACGACCAGCAAAGGACTGATTAAAATTGGAGAGTCGACAATAACGATGTTCGCCATGTCTGGAAAAGCATATTATTACAATCGGCCATGATATTAACGACACCATTTTGTCTGTACATTATTTAGGCCCAAACATGGGGGGAAATAATTGAATTCATGTGTTGCAATTCAACAAAATTATTGTTGATCCAAGATTTATTTTATATATGAAGCCTTTCTCTCAAATAATATATAAATACATACATAATCGTATATGGTGTAAAGATTTACTTCCATATATTTATTATGAATACAAACTCACCCTATTTAATTTCAATTTCACCCTTCAAGAACTTCCATTAAACAAAGTTATTGCTTTGATTATTGTATATGATGAATTCGATGTAAAAATTCTCTTTAATAATATAACAAATTTGGATTAGTGATATTTATTACTATGCATTCAATAATTGAACACATTTTAAATATAATTTTTAACCCTTAATATTTTACCTTTACCATATTTAATAATAATATGTATGTATTTATTTATTCTCAATGATTATGGCAAACAAAATATTGACTAAAATCGATGAACTTTTGAAGAATATTGTGCATGTGATTGTTTTATATTTGCAATTTAAATGAAATTTCACCACATTGTCCGTTTATTTCAATTTAAAAGTCATATAATATATTATTAAAAAATCTTCAGAGCGTAACAAAACTAGTGTTAAGATGTGAAGACAACCTGTATTTTAAAACAATACGACAATGTAATTTTTAACACTTCGGTATTATATAATATTAAAAATGTATATTTTAATTGGAATGATACTACAGTTATTGTATTTGACTCTTGTATGTACTACCGCAAACGACTGTGATTGGTAAAATCATAAAACAATATTCCTCGGAATATATTTGAAGTGTAGTTTAATATGTAAATCTATCGTAAAAATGCGATTTTATAAAAAATAATTTAAATTTTAAAGGGCATAAATTACAATAGTGTGGGCTGTGACCTGATTTATCAAAATATATAAATAAGTGCCTTAAACCTACAGTCTCTTTCGATAATAATATGACAATTTATAATATAATTGTCGATTACCCGTATATTCAATAGAATAATTATGTAATAAAAAACACATAAATTATAATACTTGAGATGAAAACACAGCATTTTTGCCAGAATATGCTAATTTATATGTTTAAAAAATTGCTGTTATTTACTTACCCACAATATCCTGTTTATTTTCCGTTAATTTATATATTTTATATAAATACGCAAACAAGTGTGAAACAAAAGAAAGTAAAAGTAAAAACAAGTGAGAGCAAAAAAATTAATAATTAATCCAACAATTTTCACTTTTCGCTGACAAAAAAATACATACTTTCTTGTAAAAAAAATGCCCAACAAATAAGATCTCATATTTTTTGGCTTTAATCCCTTAATTTTTAAAAATAACTAGGCGTATGTCTGTTTGTGATAAAATAAAATAGATGAATTATTAGATTTATCCTAATTTTCTTAAATGGAAAACCACTGTGTTTCATATTAAAGCCACAACACAAAAACACCAATTAATTATTTATGAATCGTGGATCCTCAAATTGTGAATAATGTTTTTATTAAAGGACATTTAAATTATTCAATAAAAAATCTTCCGGGTGTGGAAATTTTTAATCAACACATTCTTGAAACAAGATCATCTTCAAAACACGTCATATTTGATTGAAAATATTTGTTGTTTTATTCCTGGAACTGGAAAAAAACTGTGGCTCATTTAAAATGGCGATGACGTCCAATATAATAATTATTATAAATATATTCTCCGATTAAACAACGATAACAAATTCCATAATTGGTGTTAAAAGAAGTCGTGTATTATATTAGATGTGCAATTGAATAAATTGATATTTTTAGAGATCAGTTAATGACTTCCCAACTATTATTAGCTCCTTCATGACGAATTCATTTAAGTATTCATTTATTTAAAATAATCCCGCTTCCGAATAACACAATGGAACAATAAAAAGTTCTATTTGCATATGAAACCTTTGAATTTCGACGCAATGCACTATAAATACACATTTCCAATTGGAAAATCACTGCACACATTCATTTTGAACATTCTTTAATGCTAGCTACTTCTAGATCGAAACCAATTACATAATAATTTAAATTACAAATTAAATGCTATCCATTCAAAACACATTAATGTTTACAATATGGCGACATCTGTAAGTTTCCTATAGGAAACTTTATTACTTCGGCCGTAGAAAAAAACTTTCAATTTCATTGTCACAATTGTGATTAGAATAAAATTAGATATTCATTGAATATAAACAAGTAGACAAAAACAAAAAAACGGTATGAAAAACAGAATAAAATCACAGCCGAAAGAAAAATAAAGTATTTGTACATACGTACACATATAAATATATATAAAAAAACAGAGAATTCATATAAAATAAAGCATGTAAAGTGAAGGAGATAATCATTTGTATGTTTTCATATAAGGTCACTCCTACACAAACCCTATAGTTGGCAGAATTGGTGGAAAAGAGATCATCCAGTTGCGCAAATTCTTTGTCAAGTCGTTGCAATCTATTCTAATGAGAATGGAAAAGATAATTTGATAATGAATTGTGTAGATAGAATAAGGTAAATAATGATGACCAGAATTTAATAGATTTTTTACTTTTATAATAACATTATATTGTTTTATCAAGTAGTTTTTATGTATCATCAATGCCAAATCAATCATTTTTATATCTGAATGTATTAAAAGATCATATACGTAGGTAAAAAAGGCCATACAAACTCATTAACCAGTTGTTTGTTTAATAACCAAAGAGATATTTTGTTTAATTTCATCATTAGTTATGTTTAGAATTCAAATAATAAGGCGCTAAAATTTCAATTGTTTCATGTCTCACACGCTCAGAAGTCACACTTTTGATTAAAACATACTTAGTAATTGTATTATTTGTTCATTTTGATGAGTTTTGTCGTTATTTATTGTGATAAATTAGTATGTATACATGTAGTTGATGTTTAGATATATGGCAACACGAAGACCGGTTAGTTGTCATAACGACATTTGTCAGTCCGAGTGCCGCATTTGGAAAGTGTGGTTGTCTTCTTTCTGTTCTTGTTTCGTCTTCACTCAATTAAAAGATATTAATAAATCAACAGCTCAGTTAGTAATCGAGTAAGTGATGTTTATATATATTTATAAAGTCCTGCAAAATCCCGGCATTGTCTGTGATTGTAACATTTTATTATAGTGTAATGATTACAACAGGATAGGATGTCATCGCCAAATTCAAGTACGGGAAGTGTTTTATTATGCGAATCACACACAACAGTCATTCATTCGAATAATCAATTAAAAAGTACTCATTCATCCATATTGCAATTCCGACGACGAGCACGAAAATACTCGAACACTTTATTTATTTAGTTAATTCAATAAGTGGATATTTTCGTGTATGTATTTTCCTCTATTTATTCTTGTCATTAAATAGGTTTTTTTCTCTATTCTTAATAAATATGTGTACTAGCGTATTTATCACGGTAATTAATCTGTACGTGAATGTCACTCATTTTGAGATAAACTGGTATTTTTGTATACCTGTATTTTATTAGATCGACAGTAACTCGTTTAAATAACATGTATTTATTTCAAAATACGACAAATTTGACAACCAATACCAATATTTTGGATTAGCGGAATTTATTCATACAGTATTGCAGTACAAACCATTTAACTGCACAAAAATGACTCGAGAGTTACATAGCTCAGTGTTTAAAAGTGAGTGAATTTAATATGAAAAAGGAATGAATTTGAAGTATTTTTAGTTGTATTTTAGGAATCATCTACTGTATTCAATATAATATTGTAACGAGTCGTGCTAGAGCTGATACCATTGGTGTGTATACGAATAGACTATAGCTTGGTAGTATTGGCTTACACGCATACGAACCGCACGCACACACTCTCTTAAACTATTGTTTATTTTGTAAAAATATTTTTGATCATTTAAAACCGCACGATTAAATGTTCATACTATTAAATTATTGTATTGGTTCGTATACGAATAGAGCTTGGGATATAGCCATTTATATTTCGGGTGAATAAGGACCGACAGCAGGTTATTATTATTAGCGGGAGTAAATATGGTTGCCACTTAAATATGAGCACAATGAATTTATATATTTTTTTTAAATATACCCTCCCTTAGGGCCGAATTCAATATAATAGTGTGTTAGTGAGTCGTTTGTGTACGAATAGACTAGAGATTTGTATTGTACGAACCAAATCACCCTGAATTACTACATATAAAAGGCTATAGTGTATGTAAACGTTTTACTGTGTGTATTGTCTTATGATTCTCCAATAAGAGGGCTTACAATATACGCATACGAACCGCACGCTCACACTAATTACACTAGTATAATAAATACGGCCTTAAGGATATTTAATTTGTATGGAAACATATTTTAGGTAATGATTGCAATTAAAATAATTAATAATTCACATATTAGTAGTTCTTGAAGTGCATTTTTTTTAAATAATAAGAACATATTTCTTAGATCATGAATATTAATTATTATAATAATCTATATATTTAGTGGTTGTCATCTTGTTTATTAAAAAAACACTTGTTTGAAGACTTGTTTGCCTCAGTATAAATAATATTGTGCGTCTCTTGTGTAAAGGAAAATCCATGGCCATTAGACAAACAATTCAATATTAAGGTCGTAGTTGAAGGTTATTATGAATATATATTTATTTAATTTGTATTATGTACTTAACTTATTTCAATGTATAAATCCTTGAATTTTCCTCATCATAATTATAGAATAATTACACTTAAAAAGGGGACATTTCTTTGAAATACAATTACATCGTCTATGACTTGTAATAAATAATAATTTACCATTTATGTAACTTCCTTTTCATCATTATCCATAAATAATATCTGAAAAAACGATTTTTCCCTCATTAACGTAATATATTACGAAAAAAAAAATTAAAACAATTTTTATTTATGATTATTAAAAATAATATGGTTGCCTCTAACAAGTTTTTTGCGACCCTAAATAGAATATAAAAAACATTCTTTCGTTTACTTACTATAGAATGTGTAATAATATAATGTGTGCGTGCGATGCGTATGCGTGTACACCAAGCTCTAGTCTATTCGTACACACACGACTCGCTAACACACGTTTATTGAACTATTTTGAATAAGGCCCTAATATTTTTAAACCTAGACTAACCGACACCATCGATATTAGAAGATCGGTCAATTTCAAGATGGCGGACCAAGCAGACGAGTTTAAACAGAGGCAACGCTAATTGTCAGACTCGTCTGCTTGGTCCGCCATCTTGATATTTATATATCCAGTTGTCTGGCATTATTATTGTCGGTATTGTTTAGCGAAAGTATATTCTCACTACATTTACTAGGTGGACTGGAAAAAAAAACCTGTTAGTGGCAATCACATTTCTGTGAGCTAATAATAATAAGCTGCTGTCATTACATATTAATCTGCAATAAAAAAATTGTAGCTTTTAATAATTATTGATTTACTACTTATACCTACATATACCTTGTTTTATGAATGTGTAGAGTAAATATCACTTTGCTCAGCATGTCAGTGACGAGATTACTCATCAGTGGTTCGATATCACAAATCACAGCCGTTTGTCGTAAGCGTCATCGCTATAAACAAAATAAACACTACTCCATACATAATTCTTAAGCGATGGCCGCGTTTTTTTAACATTCATCGCAAGATTTGATTGCCAATTGCTTATTTGATTTAATTTAAAATATATTAATATTGTAGCCAGATCATAATTTATTAAATTTAATATAGTTATCGATTATAAAAAAAATTAAGCCATTTTTACATTCACATTTTATCAAACCTTTAATGTATGTAGAAGTAGTTATTACGACAAACGGCTACGATTGGCCTCAATTGATACAATAAAATAATTATGTTACAAATGACAGTCGTTTGTGGTATTTCTACAAGTAAAAAATATGGAATTTTCGAATTATATTTGTATAGGAGAATTATTAGTTATTGATAATATTTTTAATTAGGAGGATTTAATTATTATATCATATTAATGATGATTGTGGTTTTGCAATACATTTGACACAACCGTTATTATGTCGTTTTTCCACATATAATTATGCCATAATATGCATATCGTTGCATATTATGCGGAGGAGAAATTGAAGATCGTAAAATATTTAAATTACCTATAATAAAATTCACATTTTTTTAAAACCGTTCCTATAAGAAAAGTCGTGTATATTGATTTTTGCGAAATGTATTCGAATATTATGTATTGGGAAATTTTCACTTCTCACAGAAAAAGCATTAATTTATAAATATTATTGATATTGAAATGATGCAGTAACTCCACAGTGAAAGTTATATTTTATGAATATGTGAATTGATTGACACATAATTGGTGTTTGTAACAGAATATTGTTAATGCGTCTAAAGAATTTGAGTAACTTGTTAAATATATCATCCTTGTAAATGTTTTTATACTCAATAACTCATCAGTTTGTGATTTTTATTCTGTAAGGCACAGCACACATATTAAGTGCTCATTAATGCTTCTTGTATGTCTCCGCCAATGAGAGAAATGTGTTCAATCACGAGCGCCAATCAGTGGCAAGCGCTGGTTCTCTCATTGGCGGATATACATACATTAAAGAGCACTCATGTCGGTGCCGCGCTTTATTAAGCGATTTTTATGTAAATTACAAATGATTTTGATATGTTTTGTGACCATTACACAACACACTATATTACCAATCACATTCGTTTGCATGTAATTACCGACTAACCACCTTTTTTTTCTTATTATTGTAGAGCAAATGTCTAACTTTAAACATGTTAAAACCCTAGATTGGTGTTATGCCATACATTAACTTTGTTTCTTATGTTTGTAGAGCAAACGACTAACTTTAGACATGCTTAGAAGCGATTTGCCAAAGTCTGACAAACATTATACCACCGATATATTAGTAGGCCATACAACTGGATGTATACATATCAATATGGCTGACCAAGCAGATGAGTTTGACTCAGGCAACACTGTAATCAAGTGTTTAAACAACAGTACAGAAGAGCGATGCACACCTCTATTGAGAATTCACACGAACGTCCCACTCAGACTCGTCTACTTGGTCCGCCATCTTGATATTTATACATCCATTTGTATCAATAGTATCGCTGTACCTTAAAATTAAATTATAATCACTATAGGAACCTCATTTCAAGAATGTGTAAAGTAAATGTCACACTTATTACCGCATAGAGTGCAAAATGGATGTTAAAATTTGGCTGAACATTGGCTGTGATTGGTCACACCGTAATATCATCAACCCACTTACTGTTTAACTAAATTAAATAACACTGCAAATGACTGTGATTGGTGATATACTCATTATATTATAGTTTGGTGATGTGCCAAAGTCAGACAATTATATCTCTTTATATCGATCCGTCCCGTTTCTGCATACACTGCAAATTCTAATATCGTAATAATATATTTCGATATCACCAATCAAAGCCATTTGCGTGAAAATATCAATATGTGTTAAAACCAGACAAATATTGTGCAATGACGGATATTAATATACCTATTTTCTTGTCTGACCTTGGCACAGCACCTGTTGTGATTAGTCACACCTCATATTATATTGCACTATCACCGATCGCAGCCGTTTGCGGTGAGTTACCTTTAACATTTACTGATTTTCTAACCGCGAACACTTCTAAATATTTCATAATTGTATGCAAACGATATACACTTTTTTTAAAAATGTCCGTCACCTTTAAATTATAATATAAAGTATCAAAATATTTCAACACACGTTGAACAAATGTTTATTTAAAATACATTCTGACAAAAATCATTAAACAAAAATAGTAATTAGCAATAGAACAGTTGTTGCGGTTAGCAGTAATTTAATATTTTTAAATGCATTGTTAACTTGTAAATAGTTTTTACCACATTGTAAAAATTGTAAACTGACACGCAATGTGCAATAAATACGCACATGCTTAAGTCGGCCATTAATTAACAAAGGTATATATATATATATATATATATATATATATATATATATATATATATATATATATATGTATATATATATATATATATATAATATGTATATATAATAATGAGTTTTTTTGTAGAACAAATGTCAAAGTTTAGACACGTGCAGAGGTGAAAATTTATTTTATTTATTGCTTTCTTCATATATTATCAAGTCAAAAAAAAACTAAAATACCAAATCCATTTTTTTCATATGTATATATTGTAAATTCGTTTAATTTGTCCTCGTTTTTTTTTATTTCTTTATAAATACATATATTATTATATTATACTGCAGTATCACTAGAGCATTACGAGGGTCCCCAACTCACAGTGATGATAATGCAGCACTCGTCAGTTGAAATATTTATAAAATATACATTAATTTGCTATTATTCGATTTGATTCTAAGTAATTCATATGTTTTTGCATTATTTTATAATATTTTAACTCATCTAAGGCATGCCACATACATATATGTAGCTCGTATGTGTCTCAAAATGTCTGTGGCATTGCTAATGTTTTTTTTTTAATTTACTCTTTTGCTTCAATATTTTCTCTCGTTTTTTCATCACATAAGCTGTCGAATAATACATTAGAGTACGGAAATTAAGTGAACGGTGTTGCCGTACGATACTAAAATCATATTAACACCCATTAATACTAACCGAAATTTCTCAAACTGTCACAATCAATGTTTATTTATTTTTTGCGGTCTTGTTATATTTGAAGGTCAATTAAAAACAAGTTTTATATAAAAAAAATAATCATCAGGAGCAGGCATTACCGCCGAAAATAATTCCAGACAACTGGATGTATAAATATCAAGATAGCTGACCATACAGACGAGTCTGAGAGAGAGACAATTAGTGTTGCCTCTGCTCTTGACAAGAAAAAAAATATAACGATATTATTTAAATGTACGAAGTCAATGAAAATATGGTTCATTTTCAATCATGATTTAACCTATCAAATGGGACTTTTTCTAAATAGTAAAATAGTCCTATTTGACCGGCAACTAATGTAGATTCATCCATTATCTATAACACATTTCATGTCTCTGTCAATAGAAGGTAGTTAATCGTAAACTGATATATTTTATAAATAATATTCAAATGGAGTGACGCACGACAGGCAGTGTTACCAGATTGAAGAATAATATTTTATATAATTATTCAATTATAATATTAAATTATTTTCATAATAATATTATATTTAATAATGCATAATAAATGATAATTATCAAAAAAATAGTATTTATTGCGAGACTCGCTTTCTAAATATTGTGATGAGTGTATGAAAACCGTATTAAATTAATTTATTTATAATTTACTTTGAAAATTCAAACTTCTTCTGAATGAAAACCAGCCGTATTAAAAAAAACAAGCAGAACATAAAAAAACATTAACAAATTGAAAATTTCAATTAAAATTACCTTAACTACATTGTTTACTCTGACCTGAGTAAAATAATAAATGCAGTAAACTAGTTTTTTCATAGTTAGTGAGCACAAGTTCTCGGTGCTTGACCACTATGCATTTTAATGCATAACTTTCCTTTTAATTATCTGTCGATAATGTTAAAAAATATACCTACTCTTATTTGAAATTTAATAAAGTGTGAAGTGAGTAAAATAAAACCGGTCCCATCCAATATGTACATACATTACATTTCTACAATGGCTAAAAATACTCTATTATTGTAGAAGAAAGATTTTATCATAAGCTAATTGGCCAAGGCCAACTTTATCGTTTGCATAAAATCAATTTGCATCATGCAATTGTAATAATGTGTCGATGACCTTAATCTTTCAGACTTATTCACTATAATAGTGTAATGAGAGTGTGTATACGAATAGAGATGCTGTACACCAATAATTATCATCACTCCGACTTGGGATTTTTAGTGGTTCTTCAGTATGATAATTTAATAATAATATTTATATACATATAAATGATACATACCAAGTTCTATTCGTATACGCACCAATACTAGGAGGAGATAAATAAATGTTGGAAATATAGAATTTGGCAATACAGTGGCTGTGATTGGTTACATCGGAAAACTCTACAAACCTACACATAGAAAAAATTAAATCGGCAATTTTTTTGAAATTTTTATATTCAATATTATTTTTGATAAAATTAATAACTCTATGCGGAAACGGGACGAATTCATATAATATCACGGGTAAAAGTATCGTGAAAATAATATTAAAAAAATATTTTTTTAACCCATTTAAAAATAATTAATCAATTTGGGTAACTATATGTAATGACAGCGGCTTATTACTATTAGTAGACATAAGTGTTTATAAATTGAGAATGTGATTTATTCATAAGGTTTTCTTGTAATATTTTTTTCTAGAAAATCATAATTCAATTTAAAGGCTATGTGGAATAAGGGCGTATAGTGAATCATAGCTATGAAAAAATAATTCAATAATTACTCAGTTTGTGTTCCGTTTATACTATAACTATATATAATGACAGCGGCTTATTATTATTAGTCTAAATGAGTATAGTTGTACCCAAACTGTTAATTTAATTATTAAAAATTAAGTGTAAAACCCTTTAAAATATCCTCCCATTGAGGGGTGGGATGGAATAAGGGCGTATACTGAAATTATCAAGCCTTATTCCATCAATTATTAATTAAATATGTAGCAAGTTCTATTGAGGAGATAAATAAATGTTGGAAATATATAATTTGGCAATACAGTGGCTGTGATTGGTCACACCGCAACACTCATAATATTGAAATTTACTCTACAAACAAACACACACATAGACTAAATAAAATAGGCATTTTTTTATTATAACATTTCTCCTAATTGGGGTAAAAGTCATTTTTACATAATTATTAAAAGTCCATATAATATAATATTTATTTGACTTTATGATGCACGTCGGTAGTAATGTGTTTTCTGGGATTTCCTTTTAGTTTGACATTTGCTCTACAACTACCATATTGATATATTTTAATATTTTGCAACGCTGTAAAATTGCATGATGACGGTCGGTGTTTGTGTGCAAATAAAAGAGATAAAACTGGTTGTTGCAGAATAAAAAAGATATAACTACTCGTGATGATGACGAGAAGTCGCAGTTCATATCTTGCGTAACAGTTATCTTTAAACTGGCAGGGTTGTTTTTTATAACATTACTGAAAAATACTATCCATTTAACATAAAATGTGCCCCTCGAATGTAAAATTATTAAATACATTTACTCTATTCTTATGTTTGTAGAGTAAATCACAATTAATATTACTATTAATCTACAAACATAAGCAACAAAAATATGTTTCTTATAAACAAACCTGAAGACGATGAAGAAAACAGGTCTTTATTATGTAGTAAAATGTATTATTCTATTTGAATTTTATGATATTAACAGAACAATATTATAACATAATAATATATCATATAATGTTTTGTGTAAATAATAAAAAAATTCAAACTTCTTTCGAATGAAAAAACAAACAACGTATTATCTTCGTATTAAAAACAAAGCAGAATATAAAAAAACAACTTGAAAATTTCAATTAAAATTACCCTAGTAAAATATAATAATGGAAATTAGCTCAAATACGTCGAAGCACTTCATTAGAAATTTAATTTGTTGGAAAATTAAATAAACAAAAAATACATTTATTTATTCATTGTTCTACTAAGAATGACAAGTAATAAATATTTTCCAGATATTAACAGAACAATCTTAAAACATAGTAAAATGACTATTTGTTGAAATTTGCATTCAACTTTATAGTTTGTCCCACTAATATAATAATTATGATAAGTGTAGATGTGATATTTTAAAGGAAATCGGTGCATGGCTCTAATACGTCAAAGCATTATAAACAAATAATTTTAGTATTGTTGATATCTTATCATTTTTTATAACCAATTTAAAAAAAAATTATACAAAAAAAATATTTCGGGTTAATAAGGAATGACAGCAGGTTATTATTATTAGCGGGAATAAATGTGGTTGTCACTAATAGGTCATATAAAACTTAATTTTATAAGTGAAAATGACCTAATAAGCGGTAATTTTACTATATAAATAAATTTGATTGTATGTGTACATTTCAAATAAGTGTACAGACCTATTTTTAGTATTGGAGCACTGCACGGGCTATATTGTATTATTTTGTCAGTCATGGATGAAAATAGAGCAATTTTTCACTAATCATTTTTTTTTCATCCAATTTAAAAATTAAAAATACTTACAAAGTTTAAGATTTTTGACTGACAATGGGTTAATATTTTTAACGGAAATAAATATGTTTGCCACTTACTAATATGTGAGATAAACTTAATTAATTAATCCCTTAAAGTCCACCGTTAAAGGTAACCCATGCAGTGCTCCAATGCTGAAAACGTTTTTACAGAATAAATCTGTGATATTGTGAGTTTCTTCTGCTTGGCACGTAAAAAAATTAATACTTTTAACATTTTCAAATCAATAAATGTTTTAATCAAAAGGTTATCGTTATCAAAGAATACATAATACGTATCGAAATGATGTAATAAACAAAAATAATGGTATTTTTTCAACACAATGTTTATATAGAATACAAAAGCTATAGAAATCCATTCATTTTGCTCATTGGACTTTGCTCATATTCAACTTATTATTATATACACATCTTTATTTGAATAGGAAAAAAGAACCTTGGGATTTATGTTAGTTTATTTCTTAAAAACCTGTATCATAGCGAATATGCTTTATTTTTATTGCACCACTTCAAAAGTTGACCAATCAGCATATTCAGAATTGTGGTGCATTCGTTATTTCCACGAATATATTTATTGTTTTCAGAGATGTCTGAGAAATCGGATGTGGCGGAATTCTACAGCGGGAAGAATGTCTTCATCACGGGAGGCACCGGCTTCTTGGGCAGCTGTCTCATCGAGAAGCTCATCAGATCCGTTCCCGACATTGGCAAAATATACCTTCTAATGAGACCGAAGAAAGGAACACCAATCGAAGATCGTTTGGAACAATTGACAAAAGATTCCGTAAGAACATATTTGAATATTATAAAATCACTTAATTAATTTATATAAATGTATTTTCAGGTGTTTAACATTTTGAAAGAGTCTTCTCGCACTGATATATTCAAAAACCTGGTTCCGATAGCAGGTGAAATCGGGGAAGATAATTTGGGATTGAGTCCGGAGGACAAAGCCACACTTTGTGAAAATGTCAATGTTGTCTTCCATTCGGCAGCCACGCTCGATTTCCAGCAAAATCTGCGACCCACTGTTGCCATCAATTTACTCGGCACTCATAGGGTTTTGCAACTGTGTTTGGAGATGAAGAAAATCAACGTAAGTAATTAATATGAAGTCAATTATCATTTGAATGAAATGTATGGGAAAATAGTTTGTAATATACATATTAATCTGAAAATTTATTGAAATTCTAAATAATATACAGTCGTACTTTGGATCGATCTCGGAACTTCTTAGTGTCATTTCATTGATTTCCAAAACACATATTTGGGTGAAAGTGAGAAAAGTGTCAAAGGCAAAGATCGGTGAAGAGAAAAGCAGTGATGAAAATTACACTTTATAAATCTAGTTTATTTCTTCACATTCTCTTTTATTGTTATTGTACAATATTTGTCATTTATAAATACATTTTTCATAATTAAAATCGAAAATGAACTAATGACAGTTCAGGGGAAATTTGTTTTGAGATATGAGTAATTTAAAATGAAACCTGGACGTATAAGTATCAAGATGGCGGACCAATTAGATGAGTCTGAGTGAGACCTGCTAATATATCGGTGGTATTGATTAAAGAATATGCATACAAATTGACAGTTTACAAGGATGAGAAATAAACAAATACAGTTAAACTTACAGTTTTTACATTTTTACATTAGGGGCTAATAAAAAAACGTACATATATTTGGGGGTTTCAAATGTTCACATATGTGAATGAATACCTATTATTATAGATTTATAGGATTGGATTAGTATATTATAACAATTAATAATTCACTGAAATAAACATACTTTAAAATTATAATAATTTTGTAAATTCACATTTAGGTGGGGGAAAAAATAAACATCAATAGTATCTATTGTGTAAATTTATGGTGGAAAAAATATTCAAATTAGGATTTTGTACCTTGTCAAAACCTTGAAAAAGTTGTAAATTGGACCAAATAAAAAAATGAGGTGAAATTTGTATAGGACCTTCGAGGTTATTTTTATTGGAATATGTTTTTGAATATTTTGGCGCAAACATATAGGTTTGGTTTTCATTATAATTAATATGTCGTTAGCTTTTATTATATTAAGCATATTTTACTCAAACAACAGCTACGTTTTTGTGTTTGATATTTACAATTTAAATAAAGATAATAAATGTTCCAGGCTGTGGTTCATGTGTCCAGTGCATATGTGAACTCGTTCCGATTGAATTGTGAAGAAATACTATACCCAGTACATGAAGAAGCACTCCGAGATAAGGTCATCGAGCTAGCCACTTCTCTCAATGACAGCGCCCTTGAAGCTCTCGAGCCCAAGTTGATAGGAAACCATCCGAACACATACACATTCACTAAGCAATTGGCCGAACATGAAGTTGCAAATGTTGCAAACAAAATACCGTGTGCCATCGTGCGTCCTAGCATGAGTGAGTTTATTCAATAAAATATGTGAAGTAGTCGATGTATAATTATTTTTGTTGAATGGCAGTTACCGCCGCTTGGAAGGAGCCAACACCGGGATGGACTACTTCTAAAAACGGACCGCAAGGCTTCATAATGGGAGCTTCTCGGGGAATTGTGCGGCGGATACCCGTGGCTCGTGGCCTCATCTCCGATTACATCCCCGTGGACGTCGTAGTTAACTGTTTGATTGTGGCTGGATACAAAGCAGCTATTGAAAGGTATTTACAAGATGTCTTCTAGTGCAGGCATATTTATTTATATAAGTAAATGTCACATTTTCAGAGGTGAGATTCCTCACCACTTTATTACAAAAACACACAAAGTGTCAAAAATTTCATAAATTAATTAATGCTGATGATTATTCTTCTGATGAAAGCACATATCTTTTGGTCGAAAAACAATTAAATTATTATCGAATAGAAATATTTGGTTTATTGCAATTGAGACGTGCTTTCAATACGTGTGAGGAAATCAGATTAAAAAATCCTAAATCCAGTTTTTGAAGTATAAAGCGAGAATGAATTAATGACATTTTATTAATAAAATTAATTATATAGTTTTAATAGAATCTGGATTATCTGCCTCATTGTGTGAGTTCATATATTCTACATTTATATTAATTAATTAGATTATTGTCAGTTAGTACAGTTTAATTTTTCAAATGAAAAATAAGATACTCCATAAAATAGGATTTTTTTTTAGTTGTCTCTAAACTTCATATATCTTTGGCATTTCGAATGTTTTTGCAATAAATTATTCAATTAGTCACACAGAAAAAATATAATAATTATTTTACGATTACTTTTCACACTCAAGAAACACGATATAGTTTATTTAATAATAATTTTAAAACAATTTGAGATTTTTTATTGTGTCACAAGACTGCCTCGCTCAGACGGGATTCGGCAATTGCTGTAAACATTTCGTCTGGCTTTTAAAAAAATACTCCTATTAAATTTCATCCAATAACCGATGACTTGTTTTTGTTGATAATTTGTTTTTGTTGCCATATCATAAAATTGTTGTTTATTAAATTTCAGGGGTCCGCTGTTAATATTCCACTGCACATCTTCCACCATCAGACCATTCACTTGGGGCTCCATCGAAGACAAGCTAAATAAATACATCAACATGTATCCGTTGAAGAGCGCAGTCTGGTAATTATAAATCCTTCAAAGGCAAACACCACTTTAATAATATTTAAAATGTAATCAAACCCACAGGTATCCAGAATTGAAATTCGTCTCATCCATATGGATGTTCAAGTTGTCGTCTATTTTCGTGCACTTCATCCCGGGATATATCCTCGACGGGATCACTAAAATTTCAGGAGGAAGACCCATGTATGTAATTTAGTGCATATTTCACAGACACATTAATATAACATTTACGTGTTTGCAGATTGATTCGTTTGCATAAAAATGTAAACGCTTCACTGGAAAGACTGCAAAGATTCATATTCACCGAGTGGAAATTCGACAACACTAAAACAATGGATCTTAATCGCAGTTTGTCGGAAACGGACAAAGTGAAATATCAACTCGATATTACAACCCTGCAGGCATGTTTATCTGATTTATTGATTTTTCAATTATATAATATAAAATAATGTTTGAATTGCAGTGGGATAAATATATGCAAAACTTGGCATTGGGTGTTCGAACGTATTTAAATAAAGAGCCGATAACCAATTTAGCTGCTGCCAAAAAGAAAAATAAAATGTGAGTATTCATTTCTATAAACGATAGTTATTAATATATTTTTTCAGATATTTAGTATATAAAAAATTATACTATAAAAACACATTTTTACATGCCGTATTAATATATTTTAATTACATGATTTTAGTATATAATCCAAACATTTTTATTTATAGAAATACTACAAATGGCTGTGATTGGTTACACAATTAATTTATGGTATTGATTGTGGCTAATCATTACCATTTGTGGTAATATGCCAAAAAGAAAAAGAAAATTGTAGTATTCATTCACTTGCAATGTAATGTTTTTAATAAAAAATATTTTGACCAAAAAATAAAGTAAATAAAAAAAATATATAAAAGCACATTTGTCCATGTCGTATTATTATATTGTACTTACATGATTTTAGTATACAATCCCATCATTTTTATTTGTAGAAATACCACAAACGGCTGTGATTGGTTCAACAATTAATTTATGGTTTCGATTGTGGCCAATCGTAGCCGTTTGCGGAAATAGCTTCCTCTACATTGATGGACTTTAGAACTATTTTAAATTTAATAAACAACTATCAGGCAACATAACGAACATATTTTATTTACTTCAAATAAATAGTTAATTAGTAAAGAAATCTTTTGATGAATGTTAAAAAAAAGCGCGTCCATCAGTTATGAATTATGTAATGTTTTAAAATGTTAATTATTTATTTACTTATAGATTGTTCGGCGTCCACATATTGGTGCAGATACTCCTTATCTTCTTGGGCTGGTACCTGTTTTCTTTGGGACTGAACATGACTATGAAGCAATGTGCGTGGATCGTACCCATAATCTATTTCCTGTGGAGCGCCATTTAAGTCATTCATTCATCCGTCTTTCACAATAACCATTATTAAAATAACCACTAACATTCCCCGAGCTCGTTGGTTCGCTCGTACAGTATTCTACTCTAAGCAAGCAACTCTTCGTATACAATTATAATACAAAATTGAGGTAGTGGTCAATGTGGGATTCTGTATGCATGATAAATATATTATTATTATATAGTCTGATACATGTGTAATTATTATAGCTATGAAACTGTCAACAAATAAATGTTTTTATTACTTTTATTTAATCTTTCATTTCAACATTGCAAAAAGAATGAATTAATTCGTCCACATTTTTATTCTAATGTGTACAGTAAATGTCAAACTCGCTATTGACATGCCGAGCAAATGTGACTTTGTGAAATATGGTATAAATTTAAGGTACAGCGATACCAACAATATATTAGCAGGCCATAAAACCGGATGTTTTAATATCAAGATGGCGAATATGATTGATTGAAAATTCACAAAAATCCTATGGTACATTATTTTTTGCGGGCACTCAATTTTCTATTTAACTTATAACTAATCACAGCCGGTTGTGATAAATTAGTTCGTGTCTACGCGTGTAATGAGAGTGTGTGCGTGCGGTGCGTATGCGTGTACACCAATAATACCAAGATTTAGTCTATTCGTACATACACCATCTAGCACGACTCTAACACTTTCTTATTACGGCATATTATGCCGACACTATCGATATTAGAAGACTGAACGTGTGGATGATAAATATCAAGATGTGGATCAAGTAGATGAGTTTGACTGAGGCAACACTAATCGTTTCATTCAGACTTGTCTGCTTGGTCCCCCATCTTGATATTTATGCATCCAGTGGTATGGCCTGCTGATATATCAGTAAATTCGAATTAATGTAACACAATTATATTGAAGTCCATTATAATTTGATTATTTTTTATTGGACAGCTCAGCATTTTTCGTTTCTTATAAGTTTTCCAATATATTTTTTATTTTTTTTGTCGATTTCACATTCGAAAAGGACTGCGTTATCACCATGGCACATTAGGTTCGCATCCTGTTATGGTATTGCAATTTTATTATCAATATGGAGAAATTCTCCATCTTTTATTTAATGATTCCTTAAAATTCATTTTTTACATATTTGACTGATAATATGAAAGAGTTCAAAGAAATAAAATATGATTGCGATAAGTAAATTTTTTTTTATTAAATTTTGTACAACAAATTTCTCAATATATAAATGTTTATAATAATAGCAATCTATACGTTCATATATTAAATGCAGTTCTTACAAGACTTAAAAACCTAAATAATGACATCCACATGATTCGCATTTATTTTATCACTGCATATTTTAGTATAAAAAAACACCCCGATGCAAATATGTAAGTACTTTTGAATAAAATGTGCGCAAATGATTAAACTCTATTATTTATATATTTTTTTTTTTGAATACTGATTTAGCATAAACATGGCCATGTATCATGTGGAATGAAGATACAAATTGTATAATTAAACATTCACTCGAATCTAGTGAGGTTTCTACAAATCAAACAATAACACACAATTGATTATTTTATTATAGGATATTTCATAAATTCAGAAGAAAAAAAAAACAATTATTATTGTATGCTTTTACATAAAACCGAGTGGCATTTTGACACTATTGTGCCTGTTTGATTATTTTACAAAAGTCATATTTACATTGGGCATTGCGAGGCAATTAACCGATCGATGTGGAAATAAGTTCAGCTACATCAGGGTTCGGAGACCGAGCAGTCAGCTTCATTGTTACTCCTTCGCTTAAAGCTAATCTCGCCCTGACGAGGATGTCGTGGCCTCCTCGGAAATAACCGGCGCACAGAAGAGTGTGAACCGAAGCACCGTCGGCTACTCTCTCCGATCCTTCGGCGGCAAGCAAACCCAAGAATTGAAGTATATTTTTGACGGCTTCTTGTAAAGTGGGCACCTTGGTCAAAGTGTATGTATCTTCGACTTCCGCATAACCTTCGGCATTGCAATTTTCCCATACTGCATTGAAATTGACTTTCTTCACTCTCTGCACTTGATCACTGAGTGTGATTTCCAGATCTTCTAATATATACTCGTCGGAATATCCTTCTTCCGAATCGGGAACACCAGTGTTTGGATCACAATCTTTAACTACGAATTTGAGAGTAACGCCGAATGTGCTCGCGCTCAAACTAAGATCTTCGGGGAACTGTAATATGGAAAATACTGAGCCTTTCTGATTGTAAGGTAATTTTTCACATGAGATTTCTTTCAGGAGCCTATAACCTTCGGGTATTTCCAATCTCACGTGCACATTCTCTAATAGTTGGTCGTTCATTGTGTTCATACAATCGAATTGCAATATTAAATGATTGGCATATATGTGCTTGATACACTTCACTGTGTATTCGGTTTCAGATTCTGTTAGCTCGGCAGGTTCGCAACTCTTAAAAAGAACACCGCAAGCACCAATGCCGGGTATGGCCTGGAGTTTTTCCGCATACGCTTCCTCCTTGGGTTGGGGTTTCGGTAAATTAGAAGCAGTTATTATCATACCATCCATGGTATTTTTGTGGTTTGCTTCTTCAGCCAGGGTCTTAGGTGTGGCGATCGGAACAGTCTTAATATCAAATGGAGTGTTGATTTTGGTGGCACAGTGTTCCTGCAATGCTCGCTCCAAAGCACTGATTGAAACTTGCGGTATTTCTACAATGAAGTTATTTATGAGGGTTTGGTCACCGCTATCGAGGATGATAAGATAGTAAGTGGCGCGATCTCTGACTTCATCATTGGTGTCCATCTGACATCTGGTGAGTAAAACGCGAATGTTGGGCAGTAAATCTGGACAGGATGCTCCGAATTGAGACATCGCAGTAACAGCGGCGGCTCTTACCGGAGCATTCTCCAGAATGACACGGTTATAAATAAAACGAATGCATCGAGATGGCTGCTTTGTACGTGGACCTTCTTTGCCCAACAAATGCAATATTCTGACAGCCAAAGAAGTATGCTCGCAATCCTCGATAAACTCGCACAGATGAGCCAACCCTGTCTCTTTGGCTTCACTATTCTGTTCAATGATAATGATGATGGTGTCCACAATACTGGCTTTGTACTCCAATCCTCCTTCGTCGCGCAACATGCTGGATAAAAAGCTCATCAAAACGGAATGTTTTCTTGGGAATTTCAAGCTCAAAAGAGCGATCGCTTGAACTACTACTATTTTAAATTCATCAGATATTTCGGATACAAAAGTGGCAATTTGTTTCATGAGACGATCTACGGAACTTTCAGCTCCGGTCTGGAGAAGAGTGGTGATGGCCAAAGTGGCGATGGATCTATTTGAATCCGTGATCAAATTTTCTAAATCCAAATTGCAAGCCGTGACTACAGTGAGGTGCGTCATGGCTACTCTGTTGAGGGTGCGTACGGCAGCAAAACGCAGCGTTGGCTTAGGAGAGCCGCACATCAGCTGCAAGAGACTGACTGCAGTGAGAAGTTGTTTATTTGTAGTTTTCTTCAAATTGACAAGAGCGTGTGCGGCTTCATAGCTGACCATATCAGATTTATGGCGGAGACAAGCCTCCATGAAGTCTAAAAGCTGGGTGTCTCCAGATCCGCCTGCAACAAATAAATAATAGTAAAAACATTGTATTGTAACAAGTGTATATTATTTCACGGTGCTTACCATAGTTTTCATCATCATTGACTAGTTCTGCTGCAATCCTGATGAGAAGGCATGTAGCGTACGGAGAACGCACTGGAGAGCGTGTCAACTTAGTGACCAGCTTGGTGACGGCTAACTTATCACTTTTCCTCACAGCGTACAACACACCCAATGCGTGGTAAGAAACCATAATATTATCACTAGTCACAGCTTCCTATTGTAATAAAGTGTAGTTAGTAACAATAGTAATATCTATATGAACAGCAATATACCTGTGCCTCGGTGGCCCAGCGGCGCACCAGGTCGTGGCAGCTCCTGGTCAGCAGATGCTGTGCGCAGACCAGAGCGGCGCTGCTGACGGCCGCACTCTTGTCCACGATGGCCTGCTTCATGTAGCGCTCGATGGCCTGTAACATGCTGCTGTCCGTGATGCTGCACAGTGCTCGGATGGCCGCGGCCCTGTTATAGTTACACTCGTTAGTTACTATTACTGTTACCATCACTTGTCAGTATCAGTCTCAGTACTACAGTACCTGTACAGATCCTCGCTGCCCGTCATGTCCTTGGTCAGGGAGGAAGTCACGATGATGACGTCATCAGCCTCAGTGGCCAGCTCCTTGATGGCCAGGTACACGAGCCTGCGCAAGGACGGCTCTCTGCTCTGGAACAACTTGGTGATGGCGAAGAACATGTCCGTGGCTTCAGTCCTCGTCAGCTTCTCTCCGCGCTGCAGCAGGAACAGCAGCTTGGTCAGGGCCGTGGAGCACTTCCTGTAACAGCGGTCATCATGAATCAGAGGATCAGTGGATCAGAATATCAATATTATAATAACAACAATACCTGTAGTTAATGGCCGTGTCATGGAAACACCTGGTCTCCTGCAGAACTTGCGCCCTGTCACACACAAAGACGTTGTCTTCCTCCTCCTTCTTGTCCCTCATGATGGCCGCTGGTGCTGGTCTTCCTGTCTCCTGATCCTCAGTGCTGACTGCTGGTACAAGCCCCGCCCCCCTCGACTGTCACTGTCACTGTTTCTGTCAACTGAAGCGAACACGTCACAAGTCACACGCACACACTAGCAATACTCTGCCGCTGTCATCACCGTCACATCTGGCAACATCCTTGCCACATAAATATATACAATAAATATTTACATATGCTTTTACATTAATATCAATAAATCATCAATGAAAAGTATTTTATATTACAAGTATATTTATTACTTTAATTTATTATTATTATCTTTTATTCAAAGAAAACTTCTCATTTTCATCAAAGAATCTTATTAGAAATTGGAAAAACCACCATGTTACAAAAATACATTGTATTTTTAAAATAAATTTCAATAAAACTAAATAAACTATAAATGTTAACATAGTTAATCATCTTTATGTGCCAACATAATTATAAAATACTTTCTTTATTCCTACAATTTGTTGATTACGATATTATAGTTGCTTTTTTGGCTTTAGAATTATCATTATCTTATTATTGTGTATCTTCTATCTACCGTTTAATTCATAAATTTATAAATCATTAAACTGTTTATGGTGTAGTGATCAAATGTTTAAATATTACAGTGTTGTTCATTTCCATTGATTTGAGTGTTGTTATTCGTGTGATGAATTGATTTATTGGCTGATCAAAAAGGTTGGTGTTTAATTAAATATTAATTGTCATAATAGATAATAAACATACTTTTGTTAACATGATTTACCTACTCGTAGCTCTTAAATATTATCAATGATTAAAATAACGATGGTCTGTTTACACAATAATAATGCATGAACAACGATCTGTACCAAATATTTCGGATATGAATGTATTTTCTAATTTAGTTACATATCCGCGATGGAATTTTATTATAAAACACACTAACGATGAATATTTAACGTAATGGGATATAATAATAGTTGATAAAGTGTTTTATGTAGAATAATAGGATGACTTAATATGGTGGAGAACAGAAGTGATTGCGGCGTTGGGCGGGCGTCGAGTATAAATAAATAAATGATATATTTGCCGGTGTCTGTTTTGGACACTTGCCCCCTTTTTAGCCCCCTCGGAGCACCCTTAGAACCACCCCCTTCCTACCACCCTCACTCCTCTGCACTGGAATCAATTCTGAACCAGAGAAAAGCCATCAGGGTGACACCTCTTTAAGGAGGCACATAACAAATCGACTAAAACATAAAATAAATACAACCACTCGTCGTTAGTTACTATTTTATAAATACATAGTAATTTATCTTTCAAAAAGACTCTACCTAATTGCAATATGTAATTCCCATTTTAATATAAATTAATCATACATACATATCTTATAAATACACTTGAGGAATTCTTTATATTTTGAAATTAAGCCTATACCTAAAATATTGTGGATTTACCGGCAAATTGCGTGTGAATAGAAGTTTCATAGTATGTATTTCAACCCGTTGACAGTTCGCCGCGAACGGATTCTGCGTTCTCTTTGGCCGTGCATTTAATATTTCACTAACCAAAAATATGCATCGAACACTTTACATTCCAAATTAAAATATGAATTTTAAGATACCAGCGTAATAGCTCAGGGTGACTACAAATACTGTGGTCATGGGTTCAAATCCCGCTCAAGGCAAAATTGTTTAATTGATTTGATCGGATATTATGACTTGAAGATCGTGAATAAACTTTAAAAAAATCCTATCGATCGTTTTCATCCAGGTTTACTCTGATTTCCTGTATTGTAAGGTGAATACTGATAATTAAGTCGGTGACCTGTGTAACTAGTAATAGTTAAGATCACCTAATCAAAAAATAAAAAAATATTACTTAAATTAAATGTTTACTTATTACTTTTTCTATTGGCAAAACATGCATTTATTTTTAATTTTCTAGTTCATTATCATTACTGATCAATGTAGTAATTATTTTTATGAATTCGACATAATTATTTACTTTATTTTAATTGTAATAAAGCGTGGTGACAGTACGGGAAGCTTGTTTTAATAAGATTATCGCTGGTGATTATGTATTCTAGAGAGCAACACCCTCACTCATCCTCCAGTTCCTTCCACCTTCTCATACCCTGACTTCTGACTCTATCCACTGATTTAACTCCTTTATTGGGGACCATATCCTATCACATTTCCACACAAATATTGCCATAATCGTTCTCTTTTTCAAACAATTAAATTTATATATATACATATTGACATTATTTGTTTCGTTTATATGGCAACACTTGGGGTGTCATACAGTAGAAAAATGTGTTTTTGAATTTAGAATATTAGTAGGTATAAATGTGTGTTTGTAGCATTTTTGAAGTTGAGTGCCGGTTCGGCGAATTGAAAAGGCCCGGCGATTGTTTTTGATAGATTCAAAATTAATTAGTGAAAACATTTTTCGGCTTCAGTTTCCGGAGGATGTCCGTCTCACCCCAAACTTCTCATTTTCCACCCCCGAGGCTCTGAAAGGCCGGCCTACTTTTTATTATTATTTCACCCAAATAATGTTTCTTCTGAGTCATAATGGGATTCAAACTAAATTGCTCGTAAACGAATATTTAATTATCTTCAAGTCCAGTTGTATTGCAATAGGTTTTTTTTTACACAATTATGAGAATATATTATGCGAGTTCTTTTATAATTGCCCAATAATAGAGCTCGCAATACAGACACACAGTAAAACGTATACATACACTATGGCCTTTTATATGTAGTAGTTTAAAGTGATTTGATTTGTACTTTAACGCCCAATAAGAGAGCTCACAATACAGACACACAGTAAAACGAATACATACACTATGGCTTATTATATGTAGTAATTTAAAGTGATTTGGATCGTACTTTACACACATAGACCTGCCAATAATACTTTTAAAAACGTCAAAAATATGGGAGACAAAGATGAATTAGTCACCAAAAGAATCGTATAATAGCTGCAACCGCTCGTACTTTTTATCTGTCACTCGTTGATCTTTCTAATAACATTACACTTAATATGGTTAAATTGCAAGTGACAAATTAATAAAATTTACATGATCATCAGGATGTTTTTGTAAGAATAATCTTGTGGCTCTCGAGTGTCGGATCTTGGGGACTACATTGTTGCAGGTGGCCACAGCCCGTGTATGTGTGATGTATATGTATAATATGCGCATATAGTAGTGCCGGAAATGTATGAAAACAATACGCATGACACTTTTATAGATATAAATTCATTGAGCCGCCTTGTGGCCCAGTGGTTAGTGTAACGGATTCGTGAGTGAAGACTCCCGGGTTCGATTCACGGCACCGGAGTCACTTGGTAGATCTAGCTTAGCAAACTAGATCTTAAGTACTCATTGCTGTGTGGTGGCCTGGGGAACCATCTCTACTATATTCTCCCGTAAAGGCCAAGGTGGCCTGGCCAACCCCTTATAAAGGGACTCCCGTCAATAGGGAAGGCGTCACGATATTTTATTTTAAATTCATTGAATATAAGGTAAACTGTATATTTTACAATGTTTTTTGTGTTAATCACCCATCGAATTAATTGTCTAAATATTAATCTGATAAATTAAACGGTTTGGCTTTGCCCCTAGGCTTAGATAAATATTTAATCATCAGGTCGAGGGTGAGTGACGACCGCAGGAAGTACCTGATCCTGAATCTGGACAACCAATTAATTTCTATCGCCCGTTCAGACATTTTGTTGACGGTCTCGCGTCAAAATTGTCAAAATGTAATTTGAAAAAAATATTAAATAAATAACCCAATTATACAAAACTGGCCTGAATAAACCGGAGCTGTTGTATATAAAAGGGTGCTCGGGTACAAAAGTGAGCAACGGATAAAGTTAAATATAAAATTTCACATCTCGATTGGCAAACATAGTGGAGTTAAATATATTCAGTGTGAGCGATGTGACTTTAATCATTTACAAAAAAAAAAAAAACGAGGGGGTACTAACACTAATTATGTACAAAGGGGGGACTATTTATCTAAATGTGTCGTCGGCTACCTTCATTTATCAACACAATTGTTAAAAATAAGTGTATCTATATTGAATGATCGACGACAGCACCTGCCGCTCAAGATAATGTTTATTTAAAATATAAAATTGGCTTGCTTGATGGTGGCATATGTCGCGAGGAGAAGTCGGCCATAAGCTACATACTTCTATTCATGCCACTTGAGATTGTGACTGAGTTTGTAAGTTATTACCGTGATTTATATGCGGCCATGGGGGGCACACACTAACTACAATTATATACAACAATCTTATATTTATATGGAAACATTACACCGAAATCTCATAATCATGGACATCTGCATTCAGCTTAAACACAGTGCATGTTATGCATGTGTAGAGCAATGAACTTTTAACTATAGAAGCGCCATGCAATATTGCGTCATATATTCGAATATGCCCGGTCATCGATATACAACATGTCTTTTATTCATACTAAAATAATTAAATTGAAGAATAAGCACATAACATGCAATCCATCTACACCCCAATTAATGGTCCAAGTCTGCTAGTTAAATTTTTCAATTTTTAATTTTGTTGAGAATCTCAAGCTTTTTTTATTTTTCTATCATTTTTGCGCGAGATTTAATGACATTTACACATAACCTTAGAGGTTGTGTTTTGTTTTTACAATTAGATTGTTTTGGTCATTTTGATAGCTGGTGACTGCAAAACTAGCTGATAATGTGTAGATATCCTCTAATACACTATAATCAGTAGTAAATGAGCATCATCATCAACAGCAAAGTCACTGTTCCTTATGTCGCACTTACAATAGTCACAATACGCACTTTGTATTTCCCGCAGTGAACTGAGTTATACCTACAGTCACAGCACTAGTAAGAGTAATCCTGGAACACAACGGGATCATGACGACATTTGAGAGGTTATGTTGTGACCTTGTGACGTTCACCCGAACACTTGTCAACAACAACAGTAACAGTAAACAAGACCAATACCATAAATACACACAATGTCATACTGTCATTTTATAACAAAATATTATTTGGCCCTCGTTTCATTAATTTTAATTTGATACGATTGCCCTCACAATAAAGCGTTTAAATTCATTGAAGTTCAATTAAAGACATGTTGTATACAACAAGTATTGTTGTACACCGTCTCTATTCGTATACGCACACACTCTTATTGCACTATTTTATTGAATACGGCCGAATCATATTGCATATATGAAATGTATGAAACGTCAAAAAATATTGATTTTCAATCTTTATTTAACCTATTAAATGGGACTTTTTCTAAATAGTAAAATAGTCCTATTTGACCGGCAACTAATGTAGATTCATCTATTATCTATAACACATTTCATGTCTCTGACAATAGAAGGTAGTTAATCGTAAACTGTTATATGTTATAAATAATAATTAAGCAGAGTGACACGTGACAGGCAGTGTTACCAGATTGAATATGTGGCTCAGTTCCATAAAGACTTAAGAGCACACATATTTTTTTTGCATTATACGATATACAAGGTGGACTTGAAATAACTGAGAATATTCCAAGGGGTGAAAGGGTATGGCAAGAATTTTTAATTTTTAATTGAATAATATAAAATATTAATAGTGCTTTTGGAAACGACTTTGGGCCACCATCTCGGACTCAGCTGTTTCTGTGAAGTACTCATTAGTGACTGTCACGTGTGTATTGTGTCTGTTATACCTACATAAGTAATTAATATTATTAATTATTTTTTTCAATTATATTTACGATACTTTACCACCCCTAAAATATTATCTGTTATTTCAAGTTCACCCTGTTTATATATATAAATGACTATACACGTAAAAATAATAATAAAATAAAAACTTATACAGAGAAATCATAGCCTCTATGGCCCGCATTAGACCGATACCACCGATATATTAGCAGGCCATACAACTGGTGGATCAAGTAGACGTGTCTGGGTGAAACAATACAAGTTGTTAAAAAAGTGTATATTAATCTTAATTATTGTTGTTTAAACACTGTTAATCACCTTGATTACAGTTTGGTCTGCCATCTTGATATTTATATATCCAGTTGTATGGCCTGCTAATATATCAATGTTATCGATTAGACACGCGTAGAGGCGAATTAATTTACCGCAAATGGTTGTAATTAGAGATGTTGTAATCAGATTATCTCTACATATTCATGAAATGCACCTTTTTACACTTTTTGGAGAAGTGTAAAATCTGAAAATATTCATAAGCTGCCATGAGATTGCCCGAATATTAAATAATCATAAGCTTTAATGCTATCTTTAGATCTTAAAGTAATAATACTTGAATCCATCCAATAAGAGAACCGAACCGGAACACGAGCGCCAATCACAGTCAAGCACAATGTTTACATTAATTTTAATTGGCAACACTCGTTTAAAAACCGTGTTGTGTGAATTATTGAAATCTTGCAAATTTAAAATGAATATTGTATCGTATTTATAAATAAATAAATTTGATATTTATGTTGACTTAAGACTAGACAAATATTAAAAATACATAAAAGGCGCACAACATACATACATATTTAGGGCTGTATGCAAACAATATGTCGTAGGGCTGTTTAACATAATATTTACATGATATGAATTGTATCGGCTGCTCAATTGTAAAACATTACAAACACAAATCATATTACAAAATATGTAATACTATTTTTTTATAATACAAGCACGGCTCGTCTAAGGCCATTGTGCATAAATGGACCGAAAGGGGTTGACTTTTGCATTGTTACAGACACATTACGAGTACCATCCCTACAAATGGGGATGATCACATTCAAACATTTAATAATTTAAATTTTTGCACAGGTATTTAATGGAATTCAATCATAATATATGGAAATTATATATAAATCACACTAAAATAAAGGCGTTAAGTTTATTCCCCACTGCATTCAGCTTATTATCGGACTTAATTTAAATGTCTTAACCCCCATGAGATCTCCGATTTTTTTGAAATTGATATATATTATGGATAATGAATGGTAAGGCCCGGGAAAAATAATTAAAAAAATATTCAATCATTATTTTACATTGTATTGAGAACGAAAGTCAGATCTGGCCACTAAGCGATGTCGAAAATGCGCGTTTGGACGTGTTTTCAACCTTATATAAAATTACGAAAAATAGCTCAAAACCAACCAAATAACTATTAATAATGTTATATTTATATTCATTTTTTTTTTCTATTAATAGTTATTTTGTAAATAGAGTGGTTTTAGAGAAAAGAGCTTCGAAAGTATCCAAATTTCGATACCCTCGCCCGTTTTAGTTTAACCGGCTCTAACTAAGTATACAATTTTTAGCAGTTGTGATTAAAATCCGAACAAATTTCCCACTTTAAACATGTAGGTACAGACTAACGACCATGATTGGTCACACCGCAATACTATAATACCAATCGCAGTCGTTTGCGGTGTGTTAAGATACTATTATGTGAAGGTAATGTGTTATAAATGATAAAATGTCGTAGTAATTTGAACCGCCCTCGACTCCAGATCGACTTTTGGCTATCGCAGTGTAAAACGAGTGAATGGCAAATAAATAAATAGAAGAAAGAGAATAATAAAAGCGGCATGTTGTCATTGAGAGAGACTCACACCCTTATTTGTGTCACCCTGTTCTATAATATAATATTTGATATACGATGTATCGACATATTATATCGATCCATCGTGAGTAACGATCATTTTTTAGCGATGATGTGGACTTTTTATGGTATTTATACGGTTTTAGCCAGATTTATATGTCTATTGAACACCCCAATATATTATTAATTATATTATATCGGTCTCGGGGGAAAAATGCATTGACTATCATTAACACCCCTTTTTGTCGTTTCGCCAAAAATGGAATTCGCAACTCACAAAATCAATCACATTGCGAATGATTGATGATTATTGTATGGAATAAATTAAAACAAATCACGCATTATTGTTATGTATATTCTTTTATCGGTTATGAAAAACAGAACATTATTTTTAAAAAGTAAGAATGTTGCCAGTTAAAAAAAAGTGTGTTTGTTTTATAATAGTTTGATATAATTTATGCTCAAACGTCTCAAGTGTCAAAAGTGGATAAAAACACTTTGAAATCGAAAAGTGAATATTGAAAGTTATTACAATAAAGTTACTTGTATTTATATCAATAATTTTAATTCCCTTATTATTTTATTTTCATTTGAATAATTTTGATTAAAAAAAACACTGTTTTTTTATTATAATAACTGATTGATTCTGAAGTATTATAAGGAAAAATACTAAAATGAAAGAAGTAAAAAGTGCTTTATTTTAGTCTGGTTTTTATATAATATTTTTTTGATATCTACGCGATAATGACGTGGCAAGGATTATGTACTGTCAGGCGCCTCTGATATCGAGACAAGAATAAATATCATATAAGCTTTAAAAGATAAAAAATACAGTAAATCCCTTTACCCCCATTTGGGATTATATACCTAACCTTATTCTGGAAAATTGATTAAAAATCATTATTTCTGAGATTGAGCTTTTTTAGATTGTTTTTTAAACACAACAACGTGTTAATTAATTGTCTGTCGGTGATCTTAACTATTACTAGTTACACAGCCATTGAATTAATAATCAGTATTTACCTTACAATACAGGATATCAGAGTAAGCCATCGGGATTTGAACCCATGAATACAGTATTTGTAGCCACGCGTCTTATCCCCTGAGCTATTACGCTGGTATTATACTTCTTAATAATAAAACACGTGTATATAAATTATAAATGTTTGTGTTTAATTGATAGGTATAATTATCTCAGGAGTTCCTTTGTGGTGCGTCGTGTAATTGAAACATCCTTTGAAGATGTTAATGTGGAAAATGTCTATAATTAGATATTAATTAATGCTTTGTTATACATAACCTCAAAGATAAGCCGCCTTTTTCATATGTAAAGTGTTGCTAGGTTGATCTGGAATACATGCATGCATACATACATACATGCATACATAGTTTGAGAAGGGTTCATTAGAATGACGTGTCGATATTTTGCCAGTTCTGTCTCTCTCTCTTACTCTCTTATACACTCTCTTGTACAATCACACATACACACAGGGTGGTTGGTTGGTGCTCTGTGGCTGGCAGCTCGTTATTCGTTTGCTTGGACCACCCTGTAGCCACCCCCGGCCGCCCCCACGCGCCACCACCCCTTACTACATACACCTAAGTGACTGCTGAGGTAACTCTCAACCCGTATTCTGCGCCCTCATTTTTTTTAACAATTTCTTTATAACCCACTATTTCACTCGGCGCTTAATAAATATTAACACTTTTTAATCATGTTGTTCGCATTCAGCCGGAATATAATTCATTGTTAGACCTTGGCGAAAAAACAACAATTGCTCACAATTGTAGAGCACTGCGCGGCAAATTTGCATTCAACTTTTCGCTTTCCAACTACCGGTTCTTGATTCATCGAATCTTCTAGAAATTGTTGTTTACTATGTATATTTTATATTATATACCTACCCTTCGTTTTTATGTTTGTAGGGCAAGATTATAATCAAACCTAGGCCAAGGGGGTAAATTTCTCACAATCGTAGAGCACTGCGCGGCTCACAATTTTATTATACATATTGCTTTATCAATATCTTTCATGTTTATAGTTTGTCCCATGAATATAATAATTGATAACTGTATATTATATTTTGTGTAAATACCGTACAGTTGAAATAATATAATGAAGGTAATCGATGCAGAGCTCGAATATGTCAAAACACTTTTGAATATTGCTGTTTTTCCACAAAGGTTCGCAAAAAACACACAAATTCGCACTAATGCATTGAGAAAAAGCTATCAGTATTTATTTGATTTCTAATTCTAAGTAGAAATATTCGTAATACTGAAAAGCCACAATGTTTTGTTTAACAATTTTTAATTAATTAAGATAGGTAGGTGGTTTTAGTATAAGGCTACTTTTTTATATCTTTAGATCAAATGTCAAACTTTAAACATGTCTACCTCATTGAATGGTGAAGATTATGTTGTGTTTTTTATCCCACTTTACTTCATCTATGATCTGATTGGACAAGATCAATGAAGTTTTATATCTATAGAAGTGTCATGCGTAATGTTTTACATGCGCATATTATACATTTACTTCACACACACACGTGGGCTGTGGCCACCTGCAACACTGTAGTCCCTAAAATACACAATCATTCCATACAAATTGTTATAGCAAAGTTGATTGTAGAGCTACTTTACCGTGATTGGTCATACTGCTAAACTATAATATCAATTAAGTGTCATGCGTATTGTTTTCATACATTAGAACATGGCCGACACTACTACTACATACGCATAGTATACATATACGCATGCTGTGGCCACCTGCAACAATTGAGTCCCTAAAATCCAACACTCACGATCAAGTAAATTGTTTAATAGTAACATATTATTTTTGTTGTTGAATATTTTATTGGCGCACTTTACCATATAAATTGTTGTAAAGGCCATAGTGTATGTATACGTTTTACTGTGTGTCTGTATTGTGAGCTCTCTTTTTGGGCGTTAAAGTACGAGCCAAATCACTTTTAATTACTACATATAAAAGGCCATTGTGTATGTATCCTGTGTTTTACTGTGTGTCTGTATTGTGAGCTCTCTTTTTGGGCCTTAAAGTACGAACCAAATCACTTTTAATTACTACATATAAAAGGCCATTGTGTATGTATACTGTGTTTTACTGTGTGTCTGTATTGTGAGCTCTCTTATTGGGCGTTAAAGTACGAACCAAATCACTTTTAATTACTACATATAAAAGGCCATAGTATATTTTTACGTTATGTATGCATATGTTCGTACTTCAACGCCCAATAAGAGAGCTCACAATACAGACACACAGTAAAACGTATATATACACTATGGCCTTTTATATGTAGCAGTTCAAAGTGATTCGGTTCGTACTTTAACACCCTTATTTATTTATATTAATACAGAAAACAAATATAATTGATGTGTTTCTCTCTCCATTGCATCGGCTCTATCGGAAACAATCTATTCAGTTTTTCGTTTTGAGTCAGAGGTGGATGAATTGTATGAGGGTGGCAAAGAAGGCGAGGGTGGTGGGTGGAGCGACTATAATATAGATGATGAGGAGGTGCCGAGGGATGGGGAGAAGGCACTCTTCACTCGTGTGCTGAAACTTTTACTACCACTACCGATCATTCCATCAAACAGGGATACAAACATCAAAACACCTACCTTTACGCTAAATAATTGTTTTCATACTTTTGATACACCCAAGCACATTATTTTTGAACAATTTATTATCGTAGAGTTATATTTTTAAAAATGTTGAATACCTCTGAAACACCGTTGTTAGAAAATCGTATGAAACGCTATTTATATATTGCACCATAATATTACAGTTGCAACCGGATTTTATAAAATACATACAAGGTGTTTTCTAATGGGAGTTTAATGGAAGAATTTGTATTAATTAATTGAGTTGAAATCTATAAGTTTGATTATTATATCTAGAGGCTAATTCATTCAGCTTAATAGCGCAGTATAGATCCGACAATTGCTGTAAACATTTCGACGGGCCATGCCTCCAACATCTTAACAAAATGGTCTGTCTATCTTTGTAATAGTGTTGCCATATCATATATTATTTTATATACGCCCCGAGTAGCTTTTAAGAGGGTTTTTTTACAAATTTGTTTTTTTTAGACACAACGAAGTGTTAATTAATTGTCTGTCGGTGATCTTAACTATTACTAGTTACACAGGTTTAATAATCAGTATTTACCTTACAGTACAGGAAATCAGAGTTAACCTGTCACAAGACGATCGAGCGGGATTTGAACCCATGACCCAGTATTTATAGCCACGCGTCTTATCCTCTGAGCTATTACGCTGATTTATTTGGTTAACGACTTCATTTCAAGACAAGTTGTGTATATTAATGTTATTAGACTATTTTGTTCTTATGTTTGTAAAGCAAATGTCATATTTAGTCGTGCCAGGAGTTATTAATACTTATCAATGGTCATTATTGGTTACAGTTTTTTTTTACTTTTATTTAATAAAAAATATTTTCAGCATTAAATATTTATTTATTTACTTATAAATACATACTATAGCGCCATCTGGACAGTGCAGATATGTATTTATGCACATCCAGCTGGCCGCTAACAGTTACCGCGAACGGCTCCCGGATCCGGCGTCATAACGGTTTCTCTTGTCACTTGATTCTCGGACGAGATGCTCACGACACGTGACACTGCTTTGTATATTTAACCTTCAAATAAACACACTGGCCAGTGACTCTCATCTTTCATTTCTACACTCACTCCTGCACTGATACTCTGGACCATCAATCATGGGGGCAACTACCCGTTCCCCATAATATTATTATTTTAACATACTGCAGTACCACTAGAGCATTACCAATTCGCAGTGATGATAATGCAGCACTCGTCAGTGGTTATATTTAAAGAGTAAATCAGACATATAAATGGCCGTGATTGGTCTCAACAATGTATTACAGGTAGATCGCTTCATGTCCATAATTTGACATTTGCTCTTCAAATATAAGGAACGAAGGGCCAGTTTCTTAAACCCGTGTTTTAAACCTCGAGCTCGCGTCACTCGGCAATTTAAGCACCAAATGCGTTACTTTAAAATAAAGCTCGTGTTACGATATCGGCGTGTTATAGCTAAATCTCGAGCTAGTGTTATATTTCCCCATCCATTCCAGTTTCGTGAAGAACTCTTCGCTTCGGTCGAGTCGCCTGTATGCAAGTTCTCTTGAATGCTTGCGATACAAACATTATAACCGCTCGGCTGTAGTTTTCACACTGGCTTAAGAAAAGGAATATTTGTATATGGCACGAGATTCATACAATCTATTTCCACGTAGCACACGATTTAACACGCGTAGAAGAAACCGGCCCAAAGAGTAGTAAGTAACATATTGTCCTTAATTCAAAATCAATCAAACGCAATGGCATCAGCTGTGTTTCCACTTCCACCCCATTCAGTGTAACTTTATTATAAGTATTAATAATATCTGCAGTTATTCTCACCCTCAGTATTAATTTCAACAAGTGTCACACGAGTCTGTGCATTTGATTCTTTTAATATCGAGGGTGCGTCGCGTCGGAAACAAAGTTGCGTAGATCGGAGTGAAGGATTGCATAAATAATAATAAATATATATAATTGGTAACAAATGTGTGTAACTAATAAGATGAAGGGGTGTTGTGACACACGCCATATTACATATTGCACATCCCTTTAGTGACGCCAGCCCTTTTAAAATATTTATTGTATTTAATAACATAAATCAAAACAATTCGTTATGGATATTACGCTCCTGCTAATCGTATTCATTTTTATATATTTTTTTACATTCAATTACACTGGAATAATCATTTCATTTATTTATTTTCTTCTGTGTCATAGATATAATCATAAGATATCGCATGAGTGGCTAAATGCGTGTTTAGTTCAAGTGGATCAAGTGGCTAAAAACATGAGTTCCCTGTCAAACATTATACTGTAAACATGTCTCTTCATATCTTCAGTTATATTTCACAGTAAAATGGGTAAATGCATTGTTACTACATGTCATATGGACTCAAACATACACTCAAATACATCTAGCCTCACTTTTTACCAAACACTACTTCTTTAACATGTTTACAATATTATTAAGTATTGTCACAGCCACTCTCAGTGGTCACTATAAATGTGTTGAGTGAGGGAGACATACTTATACCTTTATCGAATAGGAGAGAAGAGTGCAACAATACACGGGCTACACGAATTATTTATATGCAATGCGATATTATCTAATGTTTATATCTATGCGTTTACAGATTTCTCGTTCTGTTTGGCCAGGTATTAAGACTAATTTGACATAATTTAATGTATGTATTTTTTAAAGATTATGGAGAGTGTGTTGATGTGATTGTCACATTATAGTTTTTAATATGTGTGTCAGTGAAATATGTTGACGCCTTTTTGGGGGCAGTGTTATTGTATTGTCGTGTGGGGTGGAGGGTGTCATTGGCACGGGGGTGTCATTGTCTATTATAATCCCTTGATACTACCCCGTGACCAATGCAATAACTGGATCCGTTTTTTTAAAATATGGACCCATTGGTCGAGGATCATTTAGCCTCAATGCAAAAGCCGCGATGATAAATTAAAAATATCATTTGTATATTTTTATAACGACCACCGCAAATCTAAAAGCTGGCCTACATTTTTAATCACCGTTAATTTTATTATGAAATCGTTTATATTTGACTGAGAATTTAGGATGTGATTAAAATTAGTAACGAGTATGTAATTTTCGGCATTCTTTGGGTATGTTCGTAATTAGATGAAAAATCGTATTTATTACTAGATCGTCTAATAAATGTTTGATTATTTTCAGCATTCATCGGGTGTGTTCGTAATCTAGGTCTTTGAATAAATATTCAGTAAACTACGGCAATTTTCGGCTATGTTCGTAATCATCTAAAAAATGTTCGACAATCTTCAGCATTCTTCGGGCATGTTCGTAATTGAATGAAAATCGTATTTATTGCTGGATCGTCGAATAAATGTTCGACAATATTCGACATTCTTCGGGTCTGTTCGTAATCTAGATCGTCAAATAAATGTTCGGTAATCTTCAGGCATATTCGTAAATGAATGAAAATTTGTTGCTTGATTGTCGAATTCGGTAATTTTCTCATTTTTTGGATGTGTTCGTCATCTAGATCGTCGAATAAATGTTCGGCAATCGACGGTTTTCTTCGGAGATGTTCGTAAATGAATGAAAAATCGTATTTATTGCTAGATCGTATTCGTAATCTTGATTATCGAGTGTGTTCGTAATCTTGATTATCGAATAAATATTCGACAATCTTCGGCATTTTTCGGCTATGTCCGTAATCTAAATCATCGAAGAAATGTTCGGTAATCTTTGGCATTCTTCGGATATGTTCGTAAACGAATAAAAAATCGTATTTATTTCTTGATCGTCGAATTCGGTAATCTTCAGCATTTTTCAGGCATGTTCGTAATCTAGTTCGTCGAATTCGGCAATCTTCGGCATTTCGTACTGTTTCGTATGTTCGTTATCTTGATTATCTGATAAATCTTCGGTAATATTCGGACATGTTCGTAAATGAATAAAAAATCGTAACTGTTGCTTGATCGTCGAATTCGGTAATTTTTGACATTCTTCGGCTATATTCGTAATGTATTTAATCGAATAAATGCTCGATAATCTTCAGCATTCTTCGGCTATATTCGTAATGTATTTAATCGAATAAATATTCGATAATCTTCGAGATTCATCGGGCATGTTCGTAAATGAATGAAAAGTCGTATCTGTTGCTCGATCGTCCCCTAAATATTTCCAATTCCTTAAATATTCTGAAAATATAATAATAGATAAGCATAAAAATGTGCAGGATGATGATGCTCGAGGAGGGTGGTTCACTGAAAACCCATTGAACATGAAGGGGTGGTTGGCTTTCTTTGCCATTTACCGCCAATGAATCGGGAATCAAAAGACAGGCACGCTAGGATTTGATAATATGCATGTGTATGTGGCACTCGGGGGCTTTCTCCACCCCCTCGTACTCACCCCACTGACATGGAGACTCCATCATCCCTCCTACTATCCTCGATATCGGCTCAATCGAATTAAACACGGCCCGCGGCTTCCACCTCCGAACACCTATTCAAACTCCACAACAACGTTTACTAATTAATACTTCCAATGGAAACTATCAATAATCAAGAAGTGATTAGTATCAATTATATAGTGGGGTGATAAAGTTAGTCGGGGTGCATTGTTTACCCTAAAGACTTAATCAAAGCTCTAAAGATAAACTAGAATCAGTCTGAAAAGTATTCTTTTTGTAATAATAAAAGACCTCCACGACACACTGTATTGTTGTCCTGCTTCTTCCCATACTTCATGTTATCTCGTTCTCCTTTTTATTTTCCATTGTACCGCCCCTTGTATAATTCATAACCACTCTACAGTATGTCAAGAAAGTTCATATTAATTAATAAATCCGTTATATTTTTAAATACACAATATAGTATCAAGATCTGATATTATAGCATTTTTATAATTGGTTCTCATAATTCACATATTTTATTATAAATATATAGCTTACCCATTCTTAATGTATTCCCAGGCATACGTCACCGTAAATACGATATTAGAGTTACTTAGCTACACTTATGATCATTTTTTTGTTAGATAATGCCTCGTCTGAGCCTCGAGAGAGGCATTATTTAACAAAAATCTATTAAAAGTACGGCAAAGCAACTCTATTACTGTTTTTACGGTGTACGTTTACGGCGACGGACGCCCAGGAATCCCAAGCTTTACAATTTTCTCTTATTGGTTTAATTATCAATTTTGTCAAAACCATACATCGAATCCGCGACTAACTTCACATCAACGTGTAAGCTCTTATGCAATTTTAACAAATCTTTAGCGTATTAAAAAACATTTTCTGGGTGTGGAATTTTCACTTGGAATCCGTAAATAATGAAGTAGATATATTTTTTTATATAATAATAAGAGTTTGTTAGTGAGTCATGTGTGTACGAATAGTAGTCTTCGGTTATTACGACTGTGAGATCAGGAATAATATTAATACTATTAGGTTTACTCTGATTTCCTGTATTGTAAGGTAAATACTGATTATTAAGTCGGTGACCTGTGTAACTAGTAATAGTTAAAATCACCGACAGACAATTAATTTACACGTTGTTGTGTCTAAAACAACACTCTCAAAAAGCTCCATTAGAGATGTAATATAATATATATAATTGTCTAAGTGTGTGTATATTATATGTCTGTATTTCTGTACGGGTCCTTCCCATAACTATCCTTAGAGTATATATTAAAAAATTCAAAATTCTTTCGAATAAAAAACAAAGCAGAGCGTCTAAAAACAATATCGATTGAAAATATTAAATAAATTAAAAATATTTTTAGATGTGTTTAATTTGATAATGCATAATAATTCCACAATTTTCTAATCGATATAAAAACACATTAAACCAAAAATGATTCCAAAACTCAAATATAACCGTCCTATTAAAAAACCAAGCAGAACATAAAAAAACATTAACAAATTGAAAATTTCAATTAAAATTAGCCTAGTAAATAAATAATAGATCAGTATTGCCCTATGAGAGGGTAGAATAAGTCAGGTGGATGACGAAAGACAAAATGATCTTCAGAAACAATGAGTAGATGGAAATTCTATTAGTGTAATAAGAATCGAGAATGTATTGTGAAGATATGCGTTTATGAAATTAATTTTTAATTTGTTCGATACAGTGTTTTACTGGTTGTGGGGTGGTGGCTTAAAGGGCGTTTTGAAAAATCCATAAACGGTCAGAATTACAAGGCATTATGCTGTGTTGAATGGCGAAAAGAAGAGGGCGGTGCTTACCAACCCCCACCACCATAGCAGGGGGCGCAACAATATTAAGCCCAACCCCCACCATATATACACGAGCTCAGTACTCAAAGAGACTACCACAGGGTAGGACACTGCATTATTATCCAATACACTAACTAACCACGACCGTAATTATACGCCAGTGCTCGTTCATCATACAGTGTTGTCATTATGTAAGTGCGTTTATAAGATTATTATGGTGTTGCAAATAAAGACGTCGTACTGGTGAATACCACCCACAATGGACCATGTTCCCGCACCAGACCCAGCCTGCAGCCCCCAAGTTCCAGCCCCCTCCTGCAGCGATGATCAAGTCCATAGCCCACAGTAACGCTCATCTTCACGCCATGGCCACCCCATTCTTCGTGGACAATCTGCTCCATCATCATCACCACAAATCCAACTTCCAGTCGCAGTTCGTACACTCTTATATCCAAGAGCAACAGCATCAGTTTATGCTGCAGCAGAATCACCTGCGACACCAGCATCAACATCATCAAGCGTTCAAATATGAAGAAGGGAAAAAATCAGCGCTGGAACTCCTCACGGGCTACGCTCAGGACAGGAGGAGTTCAGAGAATGCGTCTCCGGCGTCTGAAGACGGCTCTGCGAAGATCGACTTTGAAGATGAGGACAATGTGGAGAAATGCGAGAAAGACGATGATAAAGTGTGCAACGATAATAGGGAAGAGAATTCACGATCGGCGGATGAGTACGGAGAAGAATCTCCGATGGCCTCTCCCGTCGCAGTGAGGTTATCAGTGAAAAATGAATTCAACATGTCTCCCGCAAATGACTTTAATGCCTTCCATCATCACTCCAGACATGACGATGAGAAGGACGAGGGCGGAGATAGGAAAAATAACTGTCCCAGTTGTGGTCAGGCGGAATACTGCGGCAGTTGTAGGAACTGCAGCAGGTCTAGGTTTATAGGTAGAGAAGATGAGCAGCAGAGGACCAGGCTGGATAGTGGCCAAGATAGACCGCCTCAAAAGCCAGTACTGAAATTCAGCGTGTCTGCTATATTAGGGGAACAGTGTGGTCAGCAACCGGATAGGAGTATACCCACATCAGCTGCTTCCATTACTCATCATGGTAATTATTGAATTTTATTTAATGTAAACCTTCACATAATAAGGCTTTCACTAAGCACTGAGGGTGGATATTCTGAGCACGTTTACCGAACACATTACGCTCATTATTTCTCGATTAACGCGTTCATTTTATATACATTAACAACTTATATATACATAAAATACACTGGAACTTCGATATAACAAACCTCAAGGGGAATGAAATAAGTTCGTTATGTTTTTTTTAGTACAGACTTCGTTATATAGAGGTTCACAAGCACTCATATTTCCTTAATATCCGAATATGATAAAGAGGTGTACACAAATTACTAAAGCAAACGTAATATTAATTAGAATAAATCCAGAATACAAAGTGCGTAAATAAAGAACACAAAAAATGATGACAACAGTTAGGGAACTTCGCTGTATAGAGGTTTTTAAAATAAAACTTTGATATATAGAGGTCGAAAATGGTTAAAACGAACGACGAAAAGTCGTTATATCGAGGTTTTTGTCAATATTTTTTGATACAACTTCTACTAAAGAAAAAATCATCTGCTTAACAAAACGTCCACATTTTCATAATTCGAGTTAATCTAATTAATTAATAAATATATTATTATTAAGTATCTGTTTCTCTTAAAATTAATTGTAATATTTGATTATAAGAATATTTTTCTTCGTTTACTGGATTCAATTCGATTTAATGTTATATCATGTCAACATTTATTTAAATTGGTTTCATAAAATTATTTAATACAATATGATCTTGTGATTTTGTTACATCATATTGTCATATTTTCGTACTTCAAAAGCACTGTAAAAATGATTCTATCATCGAATCGTATGTTTGAAAAAAATATACATTCAACATAAATAATTCTGAAGAGGCATTTTTTTAAATAAATAATGTCCATATTGACGGTAAAAAAGGTGACTTTTTGACTGAAGCGCCATAGAGTGAATTTTACAAGAGTAACAAAAAAGGGGATTTTTTATAAAAACAATTCTTAAAGATTATTGTTTCCTCCTTAAAGAGGTGTAAATATAACAAAAGTCAAAATCATATCGAAGTCAAATAAACAGCCTTTTTACCATCGATATGCACTGTCTGTGAAAATACTTTAGTTACAATACAAGACAATTTCATAATAGTATATGTATACATTTATATACATATCACGTGTATTTGTATAATATTTGATATTTGTTTCGGAAGGGATTCCCAAAACTGTAAAGGGCAAACGGTTATCGTTTTGAAATGAGCTGAGAATCACATCTTCGCCAATAAACTTTTACAGCCGGCTCTGAAATAAAAAGAAATGGAGTACAAGGAGTCATAATGGATGGAGACGTCGTCGTCGTAACCATTCAGCCACGAAATTCGATTCACGTCCATAATACATGTACTGTAAAGTCAAACTGTTAAGGGGTGTGGGTTCCTTACCCTTCTTGCTCTGACCACCCTCTCAATTCTGATTTGCCTAAGTGATTCCTCAACCACAGGGTTGCCACTCGAACTATTTCATTTATACTTGTACAATTTCCATTGCAATAATGTTTTGGATCGATTATTTTATATTACAAAGTAAAGAATGATTTTTCAAATACGTAATAAATTAAATATTAATATTGATTTGATAAGCTTGCGAATTTGAAAATGAAAAATAATGTTATAAAAAGTGATTTGACACATCGACTTGAAGTTGGTCGCAAATAAAATTATACTGATTAAATCAACCAATAAAACTATAATTATAGATCTAACATATAACTAGATCTTTTTAGTTTGGATTTAATAATTAATTTACTACTTTGAAATTTAAAGTATTCTACCAAATATTTTTGTTTGGTGGAAATTATTTGATGTAAAAAAAACTTATAGAAATGTCCCAAAAATCAATCGAAGAGACGCGTTGAAACGATTCCACCTACACTATATTAGCAGGCCATACAACTGAATGTATAAAAATCAAGATAGCATACCAAGTAGATGAGTAAATGAAGAGAAATCACACGAACTGATATTAAGCGCGTTTGAATAATTAGTATTGTCTCGCTCAGACTCATCTATTTGGCCCGCCATCTTAATATTCATACATCCAGTTGTATGGCTTACTAATAAATCGGTGATATGGGTAAATTTACTCGATTGCACAAAAATGGTAAATTATTTAACTATGGAATATAATTTAACTGTAGAGAAATGTCCCAAAAATCAATCGATATATTAGCAGGCCATACAACTGGATCTATGAATATCAAGATGGCGGACCAAGCAGATGAGTCTGAAGCAACACTGTAATTAAGGTGATTAAACAACAGCAATGAAGAGCGATGTACACAACTATCGAGAATACACACTAACTGACATTAAGCGCGCTTGAACAATTAGTATTGTCTCACTCACACTCGTCTACTTGGTCTTCCATATTGATATGTATACATGCAGTTGTATGAACTGCTAATAAATACGTGGTATCGGTTGTAATTTGTTAAATATATTATGTCAAATTAGTCTAAATACCTGGCCAGACAGAACGAGAAATCTGTAAACGCATAGATATAAACATTAGATAATATCGCATTGCATATAAATAATTCGTGTAGCCCGTGTATTGTTGCACTCTTCTCTCCTATTCGATAAAGGCATAAGTGTGTCTCCCTCGCTCAACACATTTCTAGTGACCACTGAGAGTGGTTGTGACAATACTTAATAATATTGTAAACATGTTAAAGAAGTAGTGTTTGGTAAAAAGTGAGGCTAGATGTATTTGAGTGTATGTTTGAGTCCATATGACATTTAGTAACAATGCATTTACCCATTTTACTGTGAAATATAACTGAAGATATGAAGACAGATGTTTACAGTATAATGTTTGCCAGGTAACTCATGTTTTTGGCCACTTGATCCACTTGAACTAAACACGCATTTAGCAACTGTGTGTAAATATATATAATAAAATGAATATATTATGTAGTCGTTGCAAAGCCCTGATTTGAGTATTGTCATAACAGTATCAATAGAATTAACCCGGTTGCATGCGTTGACACCCATCTCGTTCAATAATCCCAAAATACAACACCGCAGACTATTTTCCCTGCTTATATATTTTTATTATAACATAAAATTGTCGGATTCTTCTGATCCAGAAGCGAAGAGTATAGATCTATTAGTTTAATATGAAGGGCGCCTTATTGCGATAGTTTGCTTAAGAGTTCACTCAATCTGCTGCCGGATTATCGATCATCCGGAAAAGGGGGTGCATTCACATAATATATTAATTCCTAATTGATTGAATAAATATGATTGCTGGATGTGATTGACCTTGGTGTCGACGCAGAGCAGCCATCTTAGAGTGATATTATGATATCTGCGTCAGCTGGACCGCCACTTGACTGAGGGTGGCTCCAGCCCCAGAGACAGGGGGTGTCCTGCGCCGCCCCCCTGCCAGACATCGTGTTTTATTATTAATAATACGTATATATATATATATATATCTCGGAACTGTCTTCTCCATCATATCGTCGGGCTGTAAATCGATTGACGCTTCGACTACAATGCATTACTGAGCAGATCTTATTATTGCTTGCTTTTATAATATTATATATAAATAAAAACACACAATCGTATTAGATTGTTTAAGTATTAATAAATTATATGAGCGGTTTGTAATCATCGTGTAATAACCTCAAAATGGAGGACAATTAAATATTAAATTATTAAAACTTAGGTTTACCATTTGAAAAATTTACCTTTCTCTAACAATATTTAATGTTCCCATATATTAGCAATTTTTAATCGAGAAAAATATACACTTTAAAAAACTTATTCTTTGTGAGTTCTATCGTTTTTATTTATTTATATAAATATATTATATTAATACCAAAAGGTCTCAAATCGATTATGTGCATAAAATTATTTAAGGAATTCTCAGACCAACATAATGAATTAAATTAAATTGTTTAAAAAGAGTTGTTAAAATTAGATCAGTATATTGTTTAAAATCTCTATCTCTAACCTCGAATTTATTTATATAAAAAAATTCAATAATAGTATATATATTTTTTAGTATTCAATTAACGTTTAAAATAAAATTTATTTTGATTTTTTAAATTGAAGTAACTATTATATAACGGTACATTTATATTTTAGCATTAAAAATTAATACGTACATCAATACATTAAAAACCTTTACCTATCTATTGACCTATCTTTTACTTGTTTAGAGAAAATATGCTTTCACTAGTGAAAATACACTCTCAATGCTGCTAAATATCCATTGTAACATTATATTATATATTAGTTAACAGAATATTTTCCTAAAACAATACAAAACGTGTACGTCAGATTGCCTACCTGTCAGTGTTCACGCTAGATATTCGATTTAATAAATATTTTTATTTGTAATTATTAATTTATAGATAATATATCCATGAATGATATTATTGTTGTTAAGGGCGGGGGGGTTGTTATAAGGAGGCGGGGTTTGTAAAAAGGGAGGGAATGCCCCGCCCACTGCGCGCGCAATACTTAACAACCTTTATTTTCTTTTCAATCCGATACACAATCATAATTTGGATAATATATTATGTTATGTTATTTATTGGAATGAATATTCTAATATAATAGAGGGTAAGCTTAATGCACATGTTAAAAATGATAATGTACAAGTGACGTGTTATTAATTTTCAATATTATTAAAAGGTGTAATTGTAGCTAAGCGTGAGTTAGACCACCCATGGTGTTTCAGGAAACATCCAATTCCTTTCTCTGTCACCACCATCAAAATTACACCCCCTTCTACCCCTGTGGCCTTCTAAGGGCTGTAATCAAACACAGCAACAACACAAATCGTTCTGTTTATATTTGCAGATATTGATATATTTTTTATATAAAAATTAACATGTTTGTTCACGGAATTAAATCGGTGTTTTTTTTTAAATATTCACTGCTAGATTTGTCTAATGATTGTTTTTTAATTTTGCTGAAAATATATTCAAAATGTAGCCAGATAGTTTATTTTTATTGATTGAAATGAAAAACAAACAATTTTACAAGCCGTTTTTTAATATTAGATATTTATATCGAAATTTTTCATATTTGATTTAAAGACTACCCTTGCTATTATTTTCTTATTGTAATAGATATAATATTAAACATAAAACATTAATCAATTTAACAAATGCCGTAATTGGGCATATCGTAAAAATCTAAAATTTTAGGTATTACAGTACAGTACAGTATTAGAGTGAAAAAAATCGTTATATCGAGAATTTCAATATATCGAGGTTTTTTATAGAATACTTCATTATACAGGGTGGACTTAAACTAACAGAGAATATTTAAGGGGGTGGTAGGGTATCGAAAGAATAATTGAAAAAATATTAAATATAAATATATATATTAATTAAAAATTAAAAAATAATTAATAGTGCTTTTGGAATCGGGTTTGGGCCATCATCTTGGAATCATCTAATTCTCTAAAGTACTCATTCACGACTAATACGTGTATATTGTTTCTGTTATACGTAATTAATATTATTAATTAATTTGTATTATATTATTTTATTTAAATTAAAAAAAAATGATATTTTTTTCGATTATTCTTACGATACCCTACAACCCCCTAAAATATTCTCAGTTAATTTAAGTCCACCCTGTATAGAAGTCCACAAGCAATGAATTTAAACAATGAACATGAAAAACCAGTGTACACAAATTACCAAAGTAAACCTCAAATTGATTAGAATAAATCTAGAATACATCGTGCGTAAATAAATAATAATAAAAAAATGATGTCATCAGCTGGGGATTTGCAAGTTTAGACAATACTATTCTTGTCATATAGCCTTGTGCTTTCCTAGATATTATTCAAAACTTAGCTATATAGAGATCGAAAATGGGCGAAACGAACGTTATATCGTGGTTTTTGTCAATATTTATTTATTAAACTTCGCTATATAGAGGTAAAATTGACATAGTGTCAATAGGAATTGAAAAATGTTGTTATATTCAATTTCCACTTTTTTTTCCAATCATATTTGTTTGTTAAAAGTTAGTTCATCTCTGGGCTTGTCTAATGTTTAACATTTGCTCTACTAAATTCCTATTTTATAAGACTAAATCATCTTTTTTCATACCCAATATAAATGTTGTAATGGAAAACAATTGATATAAAATAGTTCTAAATTCAAATATGTATGTATGTATGTATGGCACAGCCCTAATGAAGATTGCCCGTGGGGACGCGTCTCAGTGTTTTAGTCTCACCTCTCTAATGTGCACCCTTCTTCATCATCAACACTTCCGTTCTTCTTCTACTTCTACTTCTACTTCTACCTCTACTACTCCTTGCTTCTATACTTTGTTCTGTCACTTGCCTCGCCAACCAAATCAACCTGACGCAAGCAATCAGTTCGCTTTGATTGCTTTCCGCCATATAATTAAAGCGACAATTTTAATATGAGCCCTTCTTGAAGGAAATTCATCAACAAAATACACACAATTACATTATTCGTAACCGGTAGATGCACTTTTTTATTTGCTTTAATGTGAAATATATTATTAAATAATGTTGCCAGATAGTTTATCATAATATTAACTGGTTATTGATAATAATAATAATTGTTTAATAAGTGCAACCAATCACAGCCATTTGTGGTATTTATACAAATAGGGAGGATGGGTTTGTGGAGGAAAATAATGTAATTACTATATCTATAATTGTTGAACGTGTGTGTATGTTGTGTCTCTCTGTACGGATCCCTCAAACGTCAATGTTTCCAGATGGAAGAATAATATTTTATATATTTATTTTACTACAATTAATACATATCTAAAATCTCCAAACGGGTATTGTAATGATAAGATAAAATAATATTAGAGATACGTATTTAATAATGCAAAACAGTATTTATTGGGAGACTCGCTTTTTAAATATTGTGATGAGTGTTGTCATCATATGAAAACCGTATTAAATTATTTTATTTATAATTTAGAATTGATAATTAAACAAAGATATAAACATGTTAAAATCTATGTATTTAAAACTACAAAGGTTGCTGGCCATTTATTGATATTTTTAAGAGCCATATAAGTGTGTGTTGTATTTATTATGGTCGTTACATCTCGTTATTAGTAACACGATAAACTCTTTTTCAATCATCACCCAAGTAATTATAATGTATAAAAAATTGCTAAAATGTACATTTAATAGAACAATAAAAAATGTATGTAGTTGTTGAAACAAACACAAATGGAAACAATTAATTGAGCCGCGTAGCAAATTGGCATGTCAATTGGAACTGTCGACAACTACTATATATATTTCCATATACAATCACTATGTGCGATACTAAAATAGAGAGACTGCAGTGGAATTAAAATGTATTTTAATGGCCAGCTACACAGAATATCAATACTAAAATCTAACGGTTTTATGAAGCAGTCTTGTTGATTATCGGTCAAACCGCGGACGGGGTATAAAAAATGCAGGATAAATAACACAGGGTTGAATTGATGGGGACTAGGTGGTGATTGTTGGATGGGAGGGTGGTAGTTATTATAGTATATTATTATTATATTGGTGGTTCATGTCAAGCCATTGTACAAAACACATGTTCTATACAACTTCACTACAACACTACACTCGAATACTTGAACCAATGCCAAAATACCATTTCACAACCACACCGTATTATATTTTAAATAATTTATTCCAAACTAGTATTTTCAACATAAAAATCCCAATAATATATGTTAATTTGTTATAAAGTCGCACAGGGTTTATAGTTTAAAATATTCGCTAGATTTGCAATTCAATATAGGAAAATCACACTCAATCATGGGTTTTCTTTAATATTTATAAAATATCATAATGCACTGAATCGCAATGGCGTGTGATGAAATTTAATGATTACAAAGTACAAACAATCACAAAAAAAATCCAAATGATAAAAATCACGACTCATTCGTCTGTAAAAATAATTCTAATTTGATATAAAGTCGCACAGAGTTTATAGTTTAAAATATTTGCAATTTAATATAATAAAATCACAGTCAATTTTGTGTTTTATTTAATATTAAAAAATATCATAGTGCACTAAATTGCAGTGGCGTGGGATGAAATTTTCAGTGTAGGTACTGAAACAATTTCAAGGTACAAACAAACAGATTTTCCCATTAATATTACAAAGTACAAAAAAATCGAAATAATAAAATTGTCCACATTTTTTTCAGATTTTTCCATTAATATTTACATAAATACATATATGCAAAGCTATTTTTATAAATATTGTGAATTTTATAATCAAATTATGATTGATTTTTATGATTTTTACACCTGATTTCTTAATTTAATAATTAAAATTATCATAATAATACAATGCAAGTATGTATGTATATATTTTTTATTTATTATTAAGATCATATAACCAAATACATGTGGACATTTTATTAGGTTAGATTAATTATAAGATTGATTAAAATACTTTTATGCTATTAAATTGAATACAAAAACGTTATTGTTGTCCTAACATTTATTTTATCGGAGGGCTTTTTTACTTGATGTGTGATTCGGAAATCAGAATAAACCGGGATTTATTCCTTTATTTGTGTGCGGTACGAGTTTTAAAATGCCTCATTTATCAATATTTTTAATTGACAGCGCATCAGTGTTGCCATGTCGCAAACATAATGAATTACACAATATGTATTTATTTAAAAAATGAATGTAGTATTAATTAAAATAAATGGTAAGCATTGTAATAATAATGTATTTGGAATAATAATAGAATGCAAAACAGAACACGCGTGTCATTTGCATATGAGTCCGGGGAGAGAATCCGCTTCATTAATGTTGAATTTCACTATTAAATTCGCCATAATATGAGCTCCATTATCAATTCCGGGGATTCAAACACAATTAACTCTCTATGTTTCGTTTAAATATACATAGATAAATAACATCCAATGTGAATTATTTATTTATAAATATATATTATGTTATTATATCATACAGCAGTACCACTAGAGCATTATGGGAGATCCCAAGTCGTAGTGATGATAATGCAGCACTCGTCGAAAAATAAGACAAGAAGAAAAACATATAAAAGATGGTACAATGTGAACGATAAAAAGATTAAATGGCAACATTTTTAAATGCACTGCAATACATATTTCATATTCATTTTATTTGTAGAAAATGCAAAAAGGGCTGTTCACTTTGATATAGTTTTGCGGTGTTATCACTCGATTTTCATACTTCCTCTACAAAAAAAATGTAAATAATGTGTAGAACTATTCATATAATATTGGATTTTCGGCTTCATGTTGAATCTAGTTTAATAAAAAATCAAAGAATAAAACACGCGGCTACAAATACTTTGATCATGATTTGTTCAAATCCTGTAAAACATTTCGATTGGGAGAATAACATTAGTAAAATCCCAATTAATTGTGAGTTTACTCTGATTACCTGAATATGTGGGAATTACTGGGGAATTGTAATGGTTAAATAAATCACTGAGAGATGTTGTGTCTAAAAATTTCCTGCACAAAATACACGGTGTTGCCAGTTTTCACTTGTCAACGTCTCTGTTGATTATTTATATATTACTAGGTATTTTGTTAATGGAGTTTTTTTCATTATTTTAATTAACTGTGTGTTTGTATGAATATATTTAATGATAGTTATGATGATAATATGTTTGTGAGAGGCGTCGAAGCGGGAATCAATTGAACCACTGCAAACAACCACCCTGTTGATATCTACCACTATACAACCAACTATTATCGCATATCCTCAACCATTGGTACACGAATTACTCTATTTAGATCGTTACAATCATTATTTATTACAGACAATTAAGAACATTTATATTTAGGATATTTTAGTGGAAATGGGACGATATTTAAATTAAATGTTTAGAAAAAATCATTCAAACAACAGTTATATTATATAAATTATCCATTAATTTCGATCAAATAATTGGTGCAATTGAATTTTGTACAAATAAATGAGCGGTTGGATGCAATAAGGGCGGATAACGCAATACGCCAACATTAAATTTGCAGCCCCCTTTCCACAATTGAGGGATTGGATGGAAAAATGACTTTTGTAAATAAACTCAAAATTGACCATCGCTCTGATATTATCGTAATATATCCTGTTATGGACATTTATTTACCTTTTAATAAAGAAAACAACCAATTTCAGAATACGCCCTTATTCCATCTAACCCCTCAATTGTACTGTAAATATAGAAGTCCTTGGGTCTATTCGAATAGGAATTAATTACGAGACTCAAAGGCTATGAAACAGTATTTATTGTTATAGTATAATGCGCTGCTCCTTTTAGGGATTGACCCGGTCTATTGCGGCATTTATATATTAGTAGTCATACATATAAATTCTTAATCTTCCATTGTTTCGATATAAGTGTATCTAAACCAATACCACCGATATTAGAAGGCCGGACAAGTGGATGATAATTATCAATATGGCGGACCAAACAGTCTTAGTCACACCGTGATGTTTAACATATTTATTTAATATATATATATCCATCATTGCCGAGCCGCATTAGGTTTTTCCCTATATATATATATATATATATATATATATATATATATATATATATATATATATATATATATATATATATATATATATATATATATATATATATATATATATATATATATATATATATATATATATATATATGTATATATATATATATATATATATATATATAGATAGACATTTGTCATATATAAACAATTTAAGTGTGGCCACACTCGGACCGTTACAGTATCGCCAAGACTCATCTGCTTGGTCCGCCATCTTGATATATATCATATACTATTTATTTCTAAATAATAATTTGGAATATACTTCATAAATAATTTGGATGGTAATAAGTGAAGGTGAGTTTAAGAATTGCAGACAATAGATTAGTAGATTGATTTTTTTCACGAATGTGTAAGTTAGAAGTTACCATTTTGACAATGTTTTCCCGCCCGAAAAGCGCACGTATTCTTTATCAACCATATTGGGATAGAGTGAAAATGTGTTATTATTAATTGAAATGGTTTAGCAGCAATGGTTGTGGCATATATTTAACATGCTTAGTGGAGGGAAGAGTTACACGCAGAGAGAGATAATCAAACCACGACACGTGTAACAAGCATTCACCTGTCTGCACTAACTAACGAGCCAACTATACAATAATATCATTGATTGTTTCAGATGGTGGCAGGTTTGTAGGTTATGGCGGCCAACAAGAGGTGTTTGCTGTTCCCCTGCCTGCCCTCGCCAAGCCCATAGCCAGCCGCCCCCCAGCATTTCCTCATCTTCACACCCTCTTAGCACATTGCAGGCAGCATCCATATCTTGCAGGTAAACTCATTGATAGCATATTAACTAACTACTTAATTAAACAGAAATTCAGTGATGAGCAAGCAATTTTTATATATACCGTAGCGTCAGTTCTGGAGGTTACGGTGCTGTATACGTACACCATAAAGACGCTCACTCTAAGGACCGATTTCTTCAACGTGAGTTCAATCTCGAGCGCGTCTTACTTGGTGATTTTCGCGCAAAATGCGTTTCTTCAAGATTTAGCTCGTGCTACGAACTGTCAAATCTTGACTCATCGATGTCGCCTGTATGCAAGTTCACTGAAATGCCTTCGATACAAACATCGGGTCTGATTGGCTTTAACATGGCTTAAAGACTAAATTCGCATCGAGTTTAGAGCTATATGAAAAAAACCGCCTCTAAGGAAAATACTCACACCTGAACTTGCACTTGTTGTTTCACAAAGGTGTGGACGCAAAAGAGATAAATCTCTTTTTGATAATATAAATGTTGTCCTATTTATAAAAGTATATTAATGCATCCGCCGTAGTCTAGGAAACCCAAGCATTACTATAGTCAAAACACTACCCTCTCCAATATTATGTTTTTCTCGCTACGCTATATTCACAGTCTGAACCATATATCTATAATAGAGTGTGTTAGTGAGTCATGTTAGAGCTGATATTATTGGTGCGTATACGAATAGATCTTGGTAGTATTGGTATACACCAGCTCTATTCGTATATGCACCACACGCACTCTCATTACAATATTATATATGAGTAGGTTGAATGGCCATAATCAAATTATGTAATGGATTCCCAGGCATACGTACACCGTAAATACGATAGTAGAGTTACTTAGCTACACTTATGGTCGGTTTTTTCTTAGTTAATTAATGCCTCGTCTGAGCCTCGGGCGAGGCACAAAAAGTGCAGCAAATAAACTCTATTACCGTCTATACGGTGTAAACGTACGGCGACGCACGCCTAGGAATCGCGAGCTTAAGGCGGTGTTGCCATAATACGTATATTTGCAGTGAACTCCGAGAATTTTAATGATTAATTTTATTATTATTGAGTACGGCCGTTTTTTCATATGTTTATAATGTCAAACTAAACTTAAAAAAAAGCAAACAATGCAGCATGATATCTTAACACATTTTTATATCGTAGATTTACGGTGTGATTAATCACGGCCGTTGGCGAGTAATCTCGTGTCTAAATTTTGACATAAGCTCTATTTACATAAATATAGAGTGATAAAAAAGACTTTTCGTATTGTCAATTAATTAATTTCCACTTGTCAGTGTTGCCATATTCGTTACCCAAACGTCTTAAAAAGGGAACTGTCAGTGTGAAGTATGATTGTATCGAATAATGGTTTGTGCAAACAATGGCATCTGCGTGTAGTTATCCCAGCGATTAGGCAGGCTATGGGATTGGGATAGGTATGTATTATATAATATTATAGGGGTTACTAAGAAATGTTTTCAATTGGGATAAAGCGGTCCATTTAATATCAATATGGGGGCACAATGGCCAACAAACACCGCAACACAAAGGGTTGTTATTTCACCTTTTTAGCATCCACCATAAAAAATACTATACAATACAATCACGCTTCGACTGCTCTCCTTTAAATTAGCAAGAACATTTCGCAGAATATTATTATAAATGTATATCATTCAGTTTTTTATTCAATATTATGACGTGAAGTAGACTACATCAATCATATTGTCTGTTAATAGAAATTCGCCTTTTGTTACTCGATTATTTGTTCAAAATATATTAAGAAAGGCTATAAGCACTTCTTAACCTGCAATAATTACAGTTTATTCATATATTTACACAAAAAAACCACTAGAAAAAACGAACTTTCCGTTCATGATTAAAGAATTGTAATCTACCTATATAAAATATAATAGAGAGAACTTACTTATAAGTGTTTACTCCATATGAAGTAGCCATTTTCTCGTCACTTTTTTTTCACCATTTTTTTGGCACTTTGTTACATAAATAAGAAAAAAAATTGGCAATATTGATATTAAATAATAGAAAACAATATTGTCAAGCCAGAAAATTGATATAAAAATACATAATATATTCAAGTTGTAATAAAAGAACTCTATTATATCCCTATTGAATATTTAAAACAAACTTTTTACAAGTTAAACTAAAGAATTAATATAGATTTATATCGAACACCATCATATTATTAATAATAGTTTGACAGTATATTTTTTTCTGTCTAATAATTAATATAAAAACTAACCTAACATAACCTAAAATTACATTCAAATAATTGGTAATTAAATGCCAATTATTGAGCAGTAATTTGATAATTTTTTTTGTATTAGAATCACACTTGAAATATACATACGTAATATTTTCTCAGTCACTTTTTTTTTCGATGGGTGTATTTTGTTGTCCATAATTCACAAATACTAATCCCCAATGACACAGTGTGAAAACAGTCTGCTCCATTCAATATTATTGTATAAACTCAATTGGGTGTCTCTCCTTTTTTATAATAAATAATAATAAACTAGATCCTTTCACACTGAACAAATAAAACGGGTGCCTTTTTATCCTCGCTCTCAATCAAAACACTATTTAATGCTAAATCATTTATACGTGGATTTATATTCATTTATACGTAGCTTATCATGCTGTTACCGCCAATAAAATGCCAGACAACTGAATGTATACATATCAATATGGCGGACCAAATAGATGAGTCTAAAGTCTGCCTTTGTCAAACTCATCTGCATAGTCATAATAAGTGCATTAATGTAAGAAGGTCTCATTAAAGCTTCTTAATTTGAAACATTCTGAAATATAATTTAAAGTAATTCAGGTTATAATCATGGCTAATTTTTAACTAATATTACACTTTCAACCAAATTTAATTAATCAATTTAATTTCTGTGGTAATAATAAACAGCTTGTTCTTAATTGAACTTAAAAAAAATTAACTGAAGACTTCCATAATTGAGCCAAGTTAAATTTTTGATGTTGATTTAGAATGTTACGTGATAAATTATTTTAATGTGATAGTATTTATTGCCTTTAGAAGAAAGCATTTAATTTTTTTGAAGTTCAATTAAAAAATCATCAGTGTAATTTGGTCGCATACAAAATTATTCAACACATTCCCAAGAATCTGTAGAGTTCGTTTTTTGGTGTATTGAATAATGTTGTTTTTTTTTATACACGTTGGCTTATAAATAGATAATAAATACAATATAATGTTGCCCCCCTGTTATGATAATAATAAAATGTGCTGGATGGGCGTGGTTTTTGTTCAGGTTTTGTTGTTACAAATGGCCGTCCGTGTTTTCATATTCGGTAATCCCATAAAAAGTGGACATTCTGCTCTTTATCGATAAAAAAATAACAATGCGAATCAACTTGCCACATGTTGTATTTATTAAAGACATTCTTGTTTAATTATATTCGATGAATTTATAAAAAAAAGAATGCGAATCCACGCGTTGAAATCACCAAAAACAATAATACTCCCGCCCCAATTCTAATTATTGACCACTTATCGATTACTTCTCCTTCTTATATTCAACTAAACTACTTTAAATCTGTTATATGTACAGTTTTACTCTTAATCGTCTTAAATAATGTTAACATACTTTGTATCTTTATAATAATGTCATGGGATTAATCCGCAAACATGATAACATGATAATCTTAATGAAATAATTTGTATTGCCTTTGCTTGGTCCACCATTTTGATATTTAAACATCCAATTGTATGGCTTAAAAATATACTGGTGGTATCGTAAACTCTATTAAATAAAATTGTAAAGGAGGAATAAATATATAAATAGAAGGAGCAACATTTAACAAGTGTTTCATTAGATTTACCATAAATACATGTATTTACACAGTGTTAATATAACATTTTCAAAATAATCATTTTGTACACTAATAAATTTAATTAAAATAAATGGAGTTACACCGTTTGAAAATTAAGCTGTCAATATTACTAATGAATGTTTAAAATATACCTATATTTATACAAAAATTTTTTAATTGAACTTCAAATATTTTAAAGGCTTTCATGTAATTCCAATACGACCACATTTTTTTTTAAAAGGGCAGAATATTTTTTTATTATAAGAAAATAATTAATTAATAATAAAGTGTTATTTTGACAGTGTGTGAATCATCGGCTATTATTAATGAGTGAATATATGATGTAAGTATTATATATTCACTGAATTCCGTTAATAATTTCCTTGGATATTATGTGAAAAAAGGAGAGAAAATGCTAAAATGAATGAGCTATACTAAAAAAATAATTAACACTGTCACAAAAGAACGTATGTGAAAAGAATGTAAGAAATTAAAAGCATGGTGCATTTTTAATCCAAATTCATTTTTTTAATTATTATTAAGAGAAAACAGTCGTCTGGAATACCAGAGAACCTACATTTCTGATGGAGCTTTCTTTGAGAGGGTTTTTTATACACAACAACGTGTTAATTGTCTGTCGGTGATCTAAACTATTACTAGTTACACAGCTCACCGACTTATTAATCAGTTAACCTGGATCAAGACGACCGACCGGGATTTTATTAATATTATTCCCGATCTCCCAGTCGTAATAACCAATCAAATCAGTTTAAAAATTCTTGACTTGAGTGGGATTTGAACCCATGACCACAGTATTTGTAGCCACTTATCCCCTGAGCTATCACGCTGGTAATTTGTTGAATAATGGCTGTAGGTAATCATTTTTTTATTCGCCATCACATGAAAGCCTGTTGTATAAATAACTGTCGATTGTAAGAAAGGATTGTATTCAATTGCACTTTTTTAAAGATTAATAATATTTCGCACGGTCCTAATCCGCAACTCGTAACGGAGCTCCTTTTATGGGTTTTTAAGACGCAACTTTTTCGATTTTACCTCCCACACTTTTTAGCCTCGGGTCTTTCGAAGATCAGACCACACATTGAGTTATTGGGATTAAGTCTAATAATGAGCCGCCTGAGCCGCCTTGTGGCCCAGTGGTTAGTGTAACGGATTCGTGAGTGAAGACTCCCGGGTTCGATTCACGGCACCGGAGTCACTTGGTAGATCTAGCTTAGCAAACTAGATCTTAAGTACTCATTGCTGTGTGGTGGCCTGGGAAACCATCTCTACTATATTCTCCCGTAAAGGCCAAGGTGGCCTGGCCAACCCCTTATAAAGGGACTCCCGCCAATAGGGAAGGCGTCACGGTATAGAAGTCTAATAATGGGTAAATGTATGTTTTTTTTGCACTTTCAGTCGGCGGAGGAGGAACACCGGGACATGTTGGGTTCTTGGGGGGCGGAGGAGGCGGGGGCGGTTTCCCGTGGGCCGGTGGACCCCGAGGGAAGCCCAGGAGAGGGATGATGAGGAGGGCCGTGTTCAGCGATACTCAAAGACGCGGCCTTGAGAGGAGATTCCAGTTACAAAAGTACATAAGCAAACCGGACAGGAAGAAGCTGGCGGAAAAACTGGGACTCAAAGATTCACAGGTAAATAATTCAACATTCTAAACAGAGATCGTATTGTGGGGGTGGCATTATTATAACTCGAGGGGGTGGAAAAGGGGGGTTTTGAGTGAAATTTTAATGAAATTAAAGGAGGACGACATCTGGCGCATGGCGATTACTAACTTTTATTAGGCACACCATACCCGAATCAGGGTTGAACAACCATCATTAAACAATATTATATTATTATTATCATCGTCATTATTACACAGCACGAGGGACTGGACCATACACCACAAATATCATCCCTCAATTTTGGTCACCCTAATAGCACATTTCATCGATACAAGATCACGACCAACGTATATAATTTATATAAAAAATAATAATAAATATTAATATCAATTAATAAAGCAATTAGTCATAACCCTCGAATGTGAAATGAGAAAAGTTTTTGGAAGCTGAAGCGTGTTGAATCAATTATTGTCCAAATATATTATTACCTTCTCTACATACTATTATTCATCTGCATTCTGGATTTTACCATTAATTATTATATTTGAGAATTATTATTATATTCAAATTTAAATTATAAAGCTGTCTTTATGAAGATTCATATTTTTTATAAATACTGTAGTGGCGATGGATTGAAATATAATCTGTCTACATTTTCCTTCACGTGCTGAAATATTGATAAATAAAATATAATAATATCAATTTATCATAATCTTTTCTATTACTAGCGTGACCATCCGTTTTACAAAATTTCTCCCTTTTTTACTGTACAAAGCAATCAAATTTTAAATTATCAAAAACATTTGCTTCCAATGTGTACAATTTTTAAAGCGGTAAAGTCTCTATAATCCGACATATATAGGATTAAACTAAATCATCCGGATTTTAGAATTTTTAAGTAGTAAAATATTACACGCGTAGAGGAGTTTCATATTTTCTACCCGTTGACAGTTCGCTGCGTACTTATTTCACGTTCTGTACCTTAAATGATTCATTAAAACAAAAAACAATCCCAGACAGATAAATAATTTGAATTTCGAATAAAAATGCACGGCGAATGTGAAAAAAGCTATTAAATATTGTAATAAACTAATTGAAAAAACCGTTATTACACACGTACAAGATACATTAATTGTAGATTTAAATATTGTTTCAATTAATAACTATTAATTTTAATTATGAGAAACTTAATAATTACCCAGGATTATACTGGTATTTTTACTTAAAACGAATCGACGAAAAGTGGACAGTTTTTGTGGTCTGTTTTTTTTAAATTTTTAACGATGGCGAGGCATGGGAGGGGGTTTATTGACTGCCAGGCGCCTTTTACATCGAGAAAAGATAAAAAATTGTCGTTGAATCGAGTTGGTTCCTTTCAAAGAGCATTATTATTAACATCCATAGAAATCAACTATGACTTATTTAATATAGGTAAATTACGCATGAGTAAATGCGATCGTCGATTAATAATGATTTCAAATTCGCACCTTATGGTGAATATTATTGAAATGGTTTCCAGTCGGAAGAACATCCGGCGAATGTTATATAATGAAAAGTCTCTGTTTGAGGGCGAGGGTGAGCAGCTATGAAAAATACCGTGAGTGGCTGTGGAAGAAATACGATTGGAAAGCACCCACTTATCCGCATCAAAAGATCGGAATCATTCCTGAATTATATTTGCCGGGGGTGGTTTATAACGGGGGCGGTGTGGTGGTAAGGGGTGACTCCTATGAAGCCTTCGCGGCCGCATTGAGGGGTGCATTTTAAAACTTTCATAAATTAAACTCATCTCACCTGCCGCATAATACGCCTGGATTAAGTGCTTTTCATTTCGCTATTAAATCAACATTTTTAAAATACATAAACCATTTAATAGCAATTGATTATTCACCAACAGCCGTGATTGGTCATACCCGCGTATCATTACCGATCACAGATTCTTGCGGTAAATCAGTTCAACTCTACGCATATCTAAAGAGTAGTGAAAATGTCAGTTTCGAGATAATATATATATATATATATATATATATATATATATATATATATATATATATATATATATATATATATATATATATATAAATAAAATAAATATCGTGACGCCTTCCCTATTGACGGGAGTCCCTTTATAAAGGGTTGGCCAGGCCACCTTGGCCTTTACGGGAGAATATAGTAGAGATGGTTTCCCAGGCCACCACACAGCAATGAGTACTTAAGATCTAGTTTGCTAAGCTAGATCTACCAAGTAACTCCGGTGCCGTGAATCGAACCCGTAATGTTGAATGTCGAAGTGTAATGTTATTATTTAAGACAAGTGACAGATAAAAAGTATGAGCGGTAGAAGCAGCGCCCCAAGCGGCTGACACACGAAACCTTTGGTGCTACATCTTTTAAAGTGTAGCGGCTACTGTACAGCGCATATATATATATATATATATATATATATATATATATATATATATATATATATATATGACTACAAATGGACTGTATAAAAGCCGCATTAGACCGTGCCGATCCTGAAAAGGAATAGCGCGTTATACTATAAAAATTAATTCTTTTTCAGAGTGTTGATTAATTCCTATTTGAAAAAAAAGAAGGACTTCAATAGATTCCTAATACAATTAAGGAGGTGGATGGAATAAGGTGTGCATACAGTAATTGTCAGTTAAATAACGATGATAGTTTTTTTAGGAATTCTGTTTTAAAAAAATATTTTTTTACGGAAAAGGGGCGTTTTTCGATATCTGAAATTGTCAGTTTGTCTTTGGTAACAGATAAATAACGATGATCGATTTTTACACAGATCGATGGGGAATTTTGTTAAAAAAATCATTTTACGAAAAAGGGTTGTATTGCGCTATCCGCCCTTATTGCACCCAACTTCTAAATGACAACCCGTTGTTTGAATGGATTTATAGATTCACAGGAATCTGCAGGAATAAGGGCGTATAGTGAAATTTTCAGTTTGTCTTTTTGGTAAATACCCATAACATGATGATTTCCAGATTTTTTTACACAGATCGATTTTACTTAAAAAGTTATTTTACGGAAAAGAGGCATAGTGCACTATCCGCCCTTATTTCACCCAAATCCTCTTATCTTGTAAAAGATTTATTTATAAAAATGGGCATGGGGCGGCAAAAATTCTCATTCCACAATTTGTAATAAATTAATTATTCGCGTGTTTATTGAATTTTTTTGTTATAAATATTGATACTTATTTAACAAACAAAATATTTTATTATGTATTATTAAATGGAAAAAGGGGTTGTGTGTGTGTGTGTGATTTTGATTGAGAATGGTACTTGAAAATTCGACATATTTGATGGCAGCACAGGTGAACTTTGCCGCCCAGATCCTGAAAAAGGGGACCAGTTTTCAGCTTCAGGGTTGACAATTTATAAAATTAGTTAAAAAATCAATTGATTGTTAAAATGTTGCCCGTTATAAAAATATGCAATTGTCGATTTGATTGAATTTTTCATTGTATGCGTGAATTTGAGTTTTTTTTTAAATATTTCACCCCTATTATAAAAAGCGAGCAGAGAAGTGTATTTGACGTTAAAGGGAGAAGCAAAGCCGATAACGGAAGCCAAAAATTCACGTTTGTTCATTTCACAATCATCAAAATATTACCACAATATCATATTTCATCTTAGCCTTCATTGGCAGATATAAAAAAATAAATTCATTAATTTGTTTTTTATACATTATTTATCGGCATCGTTTTTGATCAGGATTTTTCTGTAAAATTACGGTTAATATGTTAGTAACACAAAAAATTATGTACATAAAATTACTTAAATATGCAGTTTTGCTCTCAATGATCTTAACTAATTGTAACCCAAGTTGTAGTTATATCAAAACCTTATTCATAAAGATATCATGTGAAAACACTTGTTGTTAATTTGTACAATTTTTTTGTATTATTAACCCTTCAGAATCTTAAGTTCGAATTAAAATATTCAGTAATATATTAAATATTTCAATTAGTGTTTTTTTTCATTGTCTCCAAGTAGTTTTTATAACAATAAAATAATAGTAATAAATAAAATAAATACCAAAGATTAAATAAAATATAAACAATTCATGGATATAATCGTATATATTTTGATCTTTATAGTAAAAAGATACAATAAATCAAAATGAGATTCTATATAATGTAGGTTTTTGTGCTACTGTAAATTTTTCAAAGGTTCGTTTTTATTTTATGTATGCCCCGAGATGCTTTTTAGGATTTTACTAATTTTGGTTTTTTAGACACAACAACTATTACTAGTTACACAGGTCACCGATTTAATAATCAGTATTTAACTTACAATACAGTAAATCAGAGTAAACCTGTATATAGTCGATCGATCATTAATAAGGAGTAAAAATAGGATACTATAATATTCGTTTGTCTTTGGCACATCTCTGTTCATGGTGCATTTTTAATCCAAATTCAAATTGTTTATCTGTCTGCGATTTAGAGGTATTGTTGAGAACTTGACAAGCCTGTTGCAATGTTTTCATTTCGTTATGATTAAAGCATAGATATAAACATCAGATATCTCATTGCATATATATAATTCGTGTAAACCCGTGTATTGTTGCACTCTTCCCTCCTATTCGATAAAGGCATAAGTGTGTCTCCCTCACTCAACACATTTCTAGTGAGCACTGAGAGTGGTTGTGATAATACTTAATAATATTGTAAACATGTTAAAGAAGTATTGTTTGGTTAAAAAAAAGTGAGGCTAGATGTATTTGAGTGTATGTTTGAGTCCATATGACATGTAGTAACAATGCATTTACCCATTTTACTGTGAAATATAACTGAACATATGAAGAGACATGTTTACAGTATAATGTTTGCCAGGTAACTCATGTTTTTGGCCACTTGATCCACTTGAACTAAGCGCGCATTTAGCCACTCGTGCGATATCTTATGTTTATATGTATGGTTTAAAGGTAGTTAGTGTCGTCGGCAAGTCAGTGATTTAGTCTTGTAGGTGTGTATGTATGCATGCACGGTGTCCAGTTAGGTTAGTCCCGATGGAGTAGTGAGGCACCCTATGGTCCTGGTGGTAGTGATTAGTGTTGGTATGGTATAAGGGCTGTTCCACCCTGACGCAGCTGTTGCTGACACTCCCTCTCGTATTTTTTACCACCCGCCCAAATCGCCTCGCCTCGCTATTTTATTATTTATTCCGCCCTTCGCCGAATGCCGGAGCCCTTTTTTCCCATTTTCTTTTTAGTTTCTTGTCGGCCAAAGAGTTACCATCCCTAATCCGCTTTGAGCTGTGTTCTTTTAAACTGATCAAAGGCCATTTACAATTAAAACAATACATTCCTGAATGTTTGCAGACTGTGATGTTGATGTAATGTTGCCATTGCGAATATCTCCATTAGCGTTCATATCGAATATCCCGGTTTGTTGTATTTTATTTACTTAGTCTTGGATAAAACTATTACCAATGTTTGCCAACCCCTGATATACGATATTTCACATTACACACAAACACATATTCCCCAAACTGTGATGTTTATAATTGAACACAATCAATTTATAAAAGTGCTATGTTACAAAACAAGAGGTTATTAAATTTTTCTACCGATACACCATTATAGACAATTAATTTATACAGAAGTTTATATGTATTTATGTATATCTATGGGTGTGTAAACACTTTTTATTTATGTTTAATGTCATTATTTTTTTTTAAATTTATTTATTATAATTACACTTACGCTATTAAGTATGTATATATGATTTAAGCAATTTAACAACAGTGTGTCAACATTTTGAATAAAAAATTGTGGAACGGAAATCAATGTTGTGCCAAGGTAAAACAAATATTATAGTATTCGACGTTATTATTATTAATCGAGCGTTATTCTCCTGTATTTATATCGGTTAATTGCACTAAATGTGGAAAAGGATAGAGCGATATACAGGAAAAAGATACGTATCATACTATAATATTCGTTTGACTTTGGCACATCTCTGCCAAAGATATATTACACTTTCTAAATTTTGAATCAAAATAAGGAGAATAGGTATTGTCTCTTACAAAGCCTACTTTGCATTACCACAATTTTGTATGTATATTTCATAGATATAAACATTAGATATCGCATTGCATATAAATAATTCGTGTAGCCCGTGTATTGTTGCACTCTTCTCTCATATTCGATAAAGGCATAAAGTGTGTCTCCCTCACTCAACACATTTCTAGTGACCACTGAGAGTGACTGTGACAATAATATTGTAAACATGTTAAAGAAGTAGTGTTTGGTAAAAAGTGAGGCTAGATGTATTTGAGTGTATGTTTGAGTCCATATGACATGTAGTAACAATGCATTTACCCATTTTACTGTGAAATATAACTGAAGATATGAAGAGAGATGTTTACAGTATAATGTTTGACAGGTAACTCATGTTTTTGGCCACTTGATCCACTTGAACTAACCACGCATTAAGCCACTCGTGCGATATCTTATGTTTATATGTATGATTGACGCATTTTCTCTGTTCCGGACATTTGCACAATAACCTATTGCATCAATAATGAATGATTAAATAATATAATATAATGTAAATGTTGAGAAGCAGTGTGTGTAATAGTGATATAAAGTGGTAAATTGCTACTAATAGAGGGTCGATCTGGAGTTCTTCCACCCTACTCTTAACATATGCTTCCACTATCCCATCCACATCTTATTTCCGACACTCACTTATTATCAATATCTTATCTCACACAAAAAAATAATACATTTCTCATATATTATATTATTACAATGTGCAATCATCTCTCTTATTACACTTAAAATAATAAAAATATATTAAACATACCTATTAATACACGTGATTGTTGCCATACGTAAAACATCATTCATACATAAAATTTATTGTATCTAACAAATAAATTCATATCTTCAGTTATATTTCACAGTAAAATGGGTAAATGCATTGTTACTACATGTCATATGGACTCAAACATACACTCAAATACATCTAGCCTCACTTTTTACCAAACACTACTTCTTTAACATGTTTTCAATATTATTAATTATTGTCACAACCACTCTCAGTGGTCACTATATATGTGTTGAGTGAGCGAGACACACTTATGCCTTTATCGAATAGAAGAGAAGAGTGCAACAATACACGGGCTACACGAATTATTTATATGCAATGCGATATTATCTAATGTTTATATCTATGCGTTTACAGATTTCTCGTTCTGTCTGGCCAGGTATTTAGACTAATTTGACATAATATATTTAACAAATTACAACCGATACCACCTATTTATTAGCAGGTCATACAACTGCATGTATAAATATCAAGATGGCAAACCATGTCGACGAGTCTGACTGAGACAATACTAATTGTTTAAACGCGCTAAATGTCAGTTCATCTGAATTCTCGATAGAAGAGTACATCTCTTTTCATTACTGTTGTTGTAGTGTTGTCTCACTCAGATTCGTCTGCCTGGTCCGCCATCTTGATGTTTATACATTCAGTTGTATGGCTTGCTAATATATAAGAGGTATCGACACTATTCGTAACAAAATAGGTAATATGTAGTAGGTTGAACACAAGAATCAGGTTAGAACATTTTAGTTAAAAAATATACGTTTATCCGTTAGAAAGTAATCATTTAATTAATTCATGTACACGTAAACATCTACAATTTTACGAAAATATGTTTGATTTAGATTTAAAATTGTATTTTTATATAACTACAAATGCGTCCATAACTAATGGATTCTCAGACATACGTCATCGTAAATACGATAGTAGTTACTTAGCTACACTTATGATCGGTTTTTTGTTAGTTAATGCCTCGTCTGAGCTTCGGGCGAGGCACTAATTAACAAAAAACCGATCAAAAGTACACCAAAGCAACTCTATTACCGTCTTTACGGTGTACGTTTACGGCGACGCACGCTTAAGAATCCCAAGCTTAATTATTTATTTATAATTAGTGCAAAAATTCTCATTGCTCTTAATCCACCTTTTATATGCGAGATTCCAAATTTAATTTGTGTTATTTTTAAAAAGGTCTCCTTATACATATTGTTGTAAAAAACTAATTTTAATTGTTTATCAACCAAACAACGGATTTTTGATTTCCGCATAATGTATCCAACAAATGTAGATATTTTCAACTAACAATAAAATGTGATTTATAATTTGTACTCGTAATAAAATAATCAAATATTTAATTAATTGCTCAAGGAGTATTCATAAAGATTTAAGAGTTGACCCCGTAATTTAAGACGACGCACGTCAAGCTTTAGGCGGTGTTGCCATAATAGGTATATTTTGTAGTAAAAGCCGATAATTTTAATGATTATTTTTATTATTAAGTAAGATATTGGAGAGTGAAGGGTATTTTTATTCGGTGATAAATCAGTGAAGTGGATTGTTTAAAAAGCTAATCCGGCTTTTGGTTTGTAATGGGGGTGGAGTTAATGTTAATAGTCATCACTTGCAGGGCTTGGCCAAGACAGGGCCACGTGGCCTCATAATAAATACAGTGTGCACATCAAAGGGCTCTAAATCATGCTCTTTCCATATTGAACTACTCTAACTTACTTACAACCATCATGTCAATGACACTCATTATTATCATACATCATATGTATATCCATTCGATGGGTCAGTGATAAAAAAACCTATCTACATATTGACAAATATATTTATTACGCATAGCACTTCTATGGATATTTGTTCTAAAAGTAAAAATGAGCACTATTTATTTATGTCAAACTCTCTTTTAATTATGCGTTTAGATTTTATATTATGTCATATTACGTTTATCGCATCAAAGCAACACTTTCCATGATGATACATAATTTTCGTCAACATAACCACTCATAAATTATTGTTTTGCACATGGCAACACTCGAATTGAGCACAGCTTTCAAATTGATGATCATTTCGGTTTCTTTGTAAGAATAATCTATGTTGTGTGTCGGATTTTAGAGACTATAATGTTGCAGGTTACCACAGTTCGCTTATATGTGAACTATATGTATGTACATATTTTAGTACTGGCCATGTTACAATGTATGAAAACAATACGCATGACACTTCTATAGATATATAAGTTAATTACCACCTCCTCCTCCTAAAATATTCTCACTGAAAATTCCGTGTAATGTGTTATTAACACAAAAAAATATGTACAAATTAACAAGAGAAAACATGTCATGTTAGGTAAACTGTATATTTAACTTATTTGTTGTATTTATATATTTGAGTTATATGCTTGTAGTTTTAAGAAGTTACAGTTATTATTTCTTGTGTTATTTTATAAGTTTTCACATAGTATATTTATAAATAAACATCTGATGCGACTTGTTAAGATAGAATCATAAGAGTTAAATTGTAATTATTTTTGATTCCGGTGTATCTACAAATATTAAAATTCGCATCAATTTAATAAATATTGCAAATAGTTATCGTATAAAAACTGATTTTAATGAATGAATCGACGTGTTTTGTTTAAAAAGACAATATCGCTTTCACTGACAAAAATTTAATCAATTTCAATAATGCTTAAATACATAACACTATAGGAACAATTTACAATTTCTTTATTATGTTTTACATTGAAAAATTACTCATTTAACATTAACTTACTTATGAATTTTGTTTGGGAACGTAATAACCTGAAATTAAATGATGTTAAAATGTTTTATTGTTTAGAGTTGCCATACTCGTCATAATAATATATAAATATCAGTCGGTAAAAGATAATTTTTTTCCAATATAATTTATAATGATTAATTTATATAAAAGTAATATCAATGAACTTTTTTATGCATAAATATTATATTAATCAATGATATAATTGTGATTTATGTCAGGATTGAGAAAGTGTTGAGTGGTGGGCGAAGAAAGGGGCCAAGATGACAAAAGTCCAAGTGAGTAGTCACCCCAGGGCATTGTGTGTGCACCCTGTACCCTGTACCCTGTACCCTGCAGCACCCTGTACCCGCTGATATAATAATAATGTAATATAATAGTACACAGCCCCCTGGTCACTGTTGTCAGTGGTGACATCTGGACCGCATCGATCCACAAGGAGCACACATTTATTAAGAGGTGAAAAGACCACCACTCTCTGTCTTCTGCTCCCACCATATATTATATTATATTATCATAACTTCAAATATATTCATTCAATTAATATGTATTATCATTATGGTTGATCTTTAATGTGAAAAACACTGATAAATGTGTATATTTTTATACGTAGTTGTATGCTCTTGGTAATTTATGCGATATTTTTATTAATTTCATTGAATCGATTGTTCAGGAATAGATACAAGTTTATTTGCCAAATGTATGTGATTTTGATAATATTTATAAGTTTCAGAATAATCAAATGGAACAAGTGGCCTTTAAAATTTAATACTAGTTTTTCATCAATATTGTTGAAAAGTAACCTAACGATATTTAGATTATTTATTCTATATGTTTTCACCTTCTCATTCGTTTTTTTAGAAATAGTACAAGTCTTACCAGGTACAACTATTAAAATAATAACAAGCATATTCACAAACTAATTGTTAAAGATATTAAAATCTCTCACCAAAATGTGGCACTTATTTTTATGTGTTTTTTTAAAATGGTTGGCAAAAATGGCATTTATATTCTAAAAAGTAACGTGGCACTTTTAATTATTCCCATTTGAAATTATAATATTTATAATTGTGTTAAGAGCAAAAATGTGGCATTTTTTTACATAAGTGACGATTAGTAGCATTTATTCTAACATTTCATGTTCAACTGATGAGTGCTGCATTATCATCACTGCGATTTGGGATCTCCCGTAATACTCTAGTGGTACTACAGCATGATATAATATATAATATGCATATATAAACTATTAAAAATTTGGAAATAGTAGCATTTGCTCATAATATTACATAGTATTCCAAAAAATCGTGTGATAAATACACATTTTTATTTGTAATAAAAATTTTACACTCTTTTCAATTTCAAATGCGTATGAATAATATATAAATTCAAAATCATCAATTGACATTAATAATTAATAAAGTCCCTGTCGATTTAAATATTTACATAATAGATGAAAAATATAATTAATTTCATAATGCTACATATAATTATTTTGTATCTTAATGAAAGAGAATTATTTTGATATAAATAATTCGGGAGTCTTCTATAATTCTAGTAAATATATTTGGATACCTATTAACAATCTACTTTTATCTATAGAAGCGTCATGCAATATAACGCCGCACATTCGAATATGCCCGGTCACTAATACACGTACATATTACAAACCCTATACATATACACTAAAATCCGACATGTTCGATAATCCGACATTCGAGAGAAACAAGATTTTTCTTACAAAAACATCCTTATGATCATATAAATTATTTAATTTGTCGTTGAATATATTTAATGACGCACTTTGCCATATTAAGTGTAATGTTATTAGAAAGATCGACAAGTGTCACATGTGAGCGGTAGAAGCAGCGCCCCAAGCGGCTGACACACGAAACCTTTAGCGCTACATCTCATCTGTTCCTGCTATTGTGCCCTTTTTCTCAAGAACTATTCATTTAAATAACAACTCATCTTGTTAATTCGACTCATAAGATCCCACATCTTTTACTCCAGAATTAATTTAATTAATATTAGAAATAATTTTGAATTTCGTGTGTGTTTCAGTGACTTATTAATACAAATTGTCATATTGATGGTAAAGTGTGTTTAGTGTAATTGAGGGTAAATGAATAATAGTATACTTTGTGTATATTTGGCGTCGCTTGAAGTGTCAGACATCCCCGCGGGGTGCCGTCATCACCATCCCTTACCTAAACAACCCCCTCATATTACAACATCCGAAGCCATTTCTTCTAAAACCATCACTAAACAGTGCATTTATCATTTTAAAATATCAATACAATTTATTAATGCACATTTTGACAGGTTTAACCTTCAAAAACATGGGAAGGTCATGAAAATATACAATCACTCCATACAAATTGTAATGGCAAAATTGATTGTAGAGTGTCATGCGTATTGTTTTCATACATTGGAATATGGCCGGCACTACTACATGCGCATATTATACATATACGCGGGCTGTGGCCACCTGCGACACTATATTCCCTAAAATACACAATCATTCCATACAAATTGTAATAGCAAAGTTGATTGTAGAGTGTCATGCGTATTATTTTCATACATTGGAATATGGCCGGCACTACTACATGCCCATTTTACACATATATTTCACACATAAGTGGGCTGTGGCCACCTGCAACAATTTAATCCCTAAAATACACAATCATTCCATACAAATTGTAATAGCAAAGTTGATTGTAGAGTGTCATGCGTATTGTTTTCATACATTGGACATGGCAGGCACTATTACACGCGCATATTATACATATACGCGGGCTGTGGCCACCTGCAAAAATGTAGTCCCTAAAATACACAATCATTCCAAACAAATTGTAATAGCAATCTTGATTGTAGAGTGTCGTGCGTATTGTTTTCATACATTGGAACGTAGCTGGCCCTACTACATGCGCATATATTTTATACATCAGCGGGCTGTGGCCACCTGCAACACTGCAGTCCCTAAAATACAAATTGTAATATCAAAGTTAATTTACCGTGATTGGTCTCACCGCTAAAATATAATATCTATAGAAGTGTAATGCATATTGTTTTAAAATATTGGAACGATTACATGCGCATATTATACATACACTTCACACATACACGCACTGTGTATTTTCTAAAATCCAACATTCATGATCATTTAAATTGTTTACATAGTGACAAATTATTTGGCGTTGAATATTTTAATGGCGCACTTTACAATATTAAGTGTAATGTTATTAGAAAGATCGAATAGTGACAGATAAACAGTACGAGCGGTAAAACTAGGGCAAATAGTGACAAATTCATCTTTGTCTCCCAAAGTTTGAGGAATAAAATAAAGTGATTACTGGATGATGTATATTAATTAACTGATTGTGCCAATTGTTTCAGAGTGTATGTATGTGTGCATGCATATAATATTATATATATATACATATATATATATATATATATATATATATATATGGTAATAGTTTGAGAAGCTGTGTGAAATAGGCGGTTCAATTTTCAGGAGGTGTCCAGCAAAGACCAATCATGTTTTTACGCAATTCCCTCGCAGACATTGTATTTATTTACTATTTAATATAAAATACACTTTACTTGGAATTATTTATTTGGCTATTAACTGACCGTACTGTATTTTAATATAATTCCCCCCATTGTTTGTGGCCATGTTAGTCGTAAATGGCCACTAATTTGCAAATAAACCAAACTTCAACCCCTCGATTTCGACCCCTAAATATTCAAATCGACATACGTTTCCTATTCTATTATTTTCACATATTATATTATTTGATCATTCAAAATACATTAATAACTTGCACAATTGGTATAGTCGTTTACGTGGCTTTGTAGAGCAAATGTCAAACTTTAGACCTGGACACAATGGTGATATATACAACACCCAATCACAACCGTTTGCAGTAAGTTAATATGTAGTTTTATAATAAATATACTGTCTCGATATTCATTCATAGTATTTGTTTTTTTTATGTTAATAATAATTAGGCATTTTTCTTTAAAAATATGATTGCCCATGGATGTGACACTTTAATATTTAATTTATCACCAATCACAGCCGTTTGTGGTAAATTAATTCGTCTCTCCCCGTGTCCGTTGTTTGACATTATGGGCCGTACTTTAATATAATCGTGCTAATAAATTTTGACTTCATACATACATATAATCTTATAAATATATAAACTATTAGTCAAAATATTTTTGCGTGGTGTGGAAGGGGGTTTATGCACTGCCAGGCGCCTCTAGTATCGAGATAAAAAAGTGTCGCATTATCGAGACTTCTCTGTATGTTATTGGAATTTTAGGGCATTAATAGAATTTTCTCAGGATTTGTATTCAATATAATAGTGTAATGAGAGTGTGTGCGTGTGGTACATATGCGTGTACACCAATACTACCAAGCTCTAGTCTATTCGTACACACACCATCTAGCAAGACTCACTAACACACTCTTATTACTCGAAGATTAAATAATCCCTGTTAAAAGTATGAGAACAAATTATGCCGAAACCGCCGATATTAGAAGGCCGGACAAGTTGATGATAAATATCAAGATGGCGGACCAAGTGTGAGTTTGCCAGAGGCAACACTGATTGTCTCACTTTAATAAAAAATAAAATAATATCATACATAATACCAGATTAATAGTTTCCCATACCGTTTACAACCCATATAATTAAAGGAGAATGATACAACCGGATGTATAAACATCAATATGACGGACCAAGTAGATGAGGTTGACAGAGGCTACACTGATTTTCTCACTTTAATAAAAAATAAAATATTATCAAACATAAAACCAGGTGAATAGTTTCCCATACCGTTTACAATCCATATAATTAAAAGAGAATGATACAACCGGATGTATAAACATCAAGATGGCGGACCAAGTAGACGAATCTGAGTGAGACAATACTAATTGTTCAAGCGTGCTAAATGTCATTTCGTGTGAATTTTATGTACATCGCTCTTCATTACTGTTTATTAATCACCTTGATTGTTGTCTCAGTCAAACTCGTCTGCTTGGTCCGCCATCTTGATATTTATACATACATCCAGTTGTCTCGTTATGAGATAATTTAGTGGTACTGTAAAATTACCATGAAAACCATTAAATATTTCTTGCATGAAAATAATAAAATATGAATATTCAAGGCGCTTCTTATTATAGGCTGTGTTCCGGGGAAAATATTGACCATATTTTCATTTGACTCTCATGCATATTCAAAAAATGGGAATATTGTTTATTCAAATTTTATTCGACGCCCCCTGCCTCTAGCAACCCCTTCTTGGCCACTCTTTGATAATGTGATTTTTGCCAATTTCACAATATATATATATATATATATATATATATATATATATATATATATATATATATATATATATATATATATATATATATATATATATATTTTATTTATTTATTATGAGACAGATGTGGAATATTGAATGAATTGGTCACGCGAATGTAGTCTGTATGACAAATGTGCACCGCCCCAAACTACAATGATGAATTGCACTAAATCACAACGATCAAATTCATTCATTATTACATCAATCTGACATAACTGAACAACTCATATTCCCACATTTGTTTTTCAGTGTTGCCATATAACGTCTACTTTGCACTCATACATATAAATTAAAAATAAACGTTCACCGTAAAGACGGTAATGGGGTTGCTTTGCTGTACTTTTAATACAATATATAATTTTTTAAAAAATCTATTATTTATTTCAGTATTCCTGGGATGACCGAATAATTTTCCGGGTTTTAAATTCCCAAACAAAATATAATATGCAGAAATACAATTTGTATACGAATATAGCGTGAAATTTACGGGGTCAACTCTTAAATCATTATGAATACTCCTTGAGCAATTAATTAAATATTTGATTATTTTATTATGAGTACAAATTATAAATCACATTTTATTGTTAGTTGAAAATATCTACATTTGTTGTATACATTATGCTAAAATCATAAATCCGTTGTTTGGTTAATAAAGAATTAAAATTAGTTTTTTACAACAATATGTATAAGGAGACCTTTTTAAAAATAACACAAATGAAATTTAAATTCTTGCATATAAAAGGTGGATTAAGAGCAATGAGAATTTTTGCACTAATTATAAATAAATAATTAAGCTTGGGATTCCTAGGCGTGCGTCGCCGTAAATGTACACCGTAAATATGGTAATAGAGTTGCTTCGCTGTACTTTTGATCGTTTTTTGTTAATGAATGCCTCGCCCGAGGCTCAGACGAGGCATTAACTAACAAAAACCGATCACAAGTGTAGCTAAGTAACTCTACTATCGTATTTACGGTGACGCATGCCTGGGAATCCACTATTTTAGAGCTTCAGATTGTATTTTTAATATGGCGTGATCGATCTTGATCAATTTGAAGTTTTTTCGCTAGATATATTTTGTATACGACCAAAGCTCTACAAATAAAAGAAACAATGAATAATCGTCTCATAAGAATGTATGGCAATGCACGGATTCCATTTATTATTTTTATTTAATTCTCATACAAATGTATATTAAAAAATAAATAAATATTATTGTGTTAAAATATTGTTCTGTTACTATGGAATAATGCAATATACCAAATAATAATAAATTTGCAATGCTCTAAAAATGTATAACATACATCTTTTAATAATTTTATTGCTTGATTTAGTATTTTGTAAAAGACGATAGAAATAGTGATTGATGGTCTCGATTATAGTTTTGCTGTGTGACTAATCAGGACCGTTTGAGAAATATCTTCATTCCTTCCAGAATAAGACCATCCAACGTAATTCCGCGTCTTTGTTTGTAGCTAATATTAAAGTCTATTAACTCGATATTAAAGTATTATATTATATTAAAGTCTATTAACCAATCAGCTCATTGTTGTATCGAGTCGATGTATATTGAAATTATATATAATACAATAAAACCTGAATTCTCTGGACTAATTGGGGATGAAGGTAGTCTGGATAATCATAAAATATTTTATCCATTGCAAAATTGTATATATGGAGCTGTTAAAAATTGTTATATTACCTGTAGACGATTAAAAGACACCTTGAAGTATCAAATCCATTATAGCATATAGGCATGGTGTTAATTTGCCATGTCACTATCATCAACATCATCAATAATAAGCAAGCTCCTCCGCCCCATTCGGGGCTAATTCGATGCGCCTAAATGCCGTTGATTTATTACATGAGTGATATGTTTATTTGTTAAATAGAATCCATATAAATATTATTGTTTTATTTTCAGGTGAAGATCTGGTTTCAAAATAGACGTATGAAGTGGCGCAACTCGAAAGAGAGAGAACTCCTGGCCAGCGGAGGCAGCAGAGAGCAGACATTGCCCAACAAGAACAACCCTCACCCTGACCTCTCCGATGCCGAGGTGGACCGTCAGAAGCAGTCCCTGTCTCAGGAGACTCCGCCCCCCTCGGCCAACATGGGAGGATCCCCACACTCTATGCCCTACGCCCTCGTGGCTGCCGACGATGCCATGACCGAGGATTACGACACGGACAATGGATCCAACTCGGACGAGGAGATCAATGTCACATGACATGTTTAAATTATTACCAAACATACTCAACTATTTCAATTTAACGCTCACTCAATCAAATTCGATGGGTTATTTACACAAACGTATATATACACATTAACAACAAGAATTTGCAAGAGAAAACAAGCCATATTTGACTATAAACATTAGATATCGCATTGCATATAAATAATTCGTGTAGCCCGTGTATTGTTGCACTCTTCTCTCCTATTCGATAAAGGCATAAGTGTGTCTCCCTCACTCAACACATTTCTAGTGAGCACTGAGAGTGGTTGTGATAATACTTTGGCAATAATATTTTAAGCATCTTAAAGACTACTTCTTTACGAGGATTACGATACGGACAATGGATCCAACTCGGACGAGGAGATCAATGTCACATGACATGTTTAAATTATTACCAAACATACTCAACTATTTCAATTTAACGCTCACTCAATCAAATCCGATGGGTTATTAACACAAACGTATATATACACATTAACAACAAGAATTTGCAAGAGAAAACAAACCATATTTGACTATAAACAATAGATATCGCATTGCATATAAATAATTCGTGTATCCCGTGTATAGTTGCACTCTTCTCTCCTATTCAATAAAGGCATAAGTGTGTCTCCCTCACTCAACACATTTCTAGTGACCACTGAGAGTGGTTGTGATAATACTTTGGCAATAATATTTTAAACATCTTAAAGACTACTTCTTTACGAGGATTACGATACGGACAATGTAACCAACTTGGAGACGAAGAGATCAATGTCACATGACATGTTTAAATTATGACCAAACATACTAAACTATTTCAATTTAACGCTCACTCAATCAAATTCGATGGGTTATTAACACAAATAACAAGAGAAACCAAGCCATATTTTAATATTACCATGTATATATAAACAATAGATATCGCATTGCATATAAATAATTCGAGTAAACCCGTGAATTGTTGCACTCTTCTCTCCTATTCGATAAAGGCATAAGTGTGTCTCCCTCACTCAACACATTTATAGTGACCACTGAGAGTGGTTGTGACAATACTTTGGCAGCGGCCTTCATGCATTAATAATATTGTAAACATGTTAAAGAAGTAGTGTTTGGTAAAAAGTGAGGCTAGGCTGAATGAGTATGCAAGAGAGATATGTGTTACAGTATAATGTTTGCCAGGTAACTGTTGTTTTTAGCCACTTGATCGACTTGAATTAACCACGCATTTAGCCACTCGTGCGATATCTTATGTTTATATCATAACTATAACATTATTATAAGTTTTCACATAATATCTTTATAAACAAGCTTCTTATTTACATATATACAACTTGGGTTACAATTAGTTAAAATAATATTTAAACGATTTTTTTTAGATTTTCTAATGGGGGATAAAATAATTCTACCTATGCATTTTTTATATATTTTTTTTAATTAATCAATCCCCTTGCAATCGCCCTTGGATACCTGCATTTTCGTATTAATAACCCATCGAATGAACATCAGAATTTAGTTGTTTCATTTTTATGGTGGACTTTTATTCGGTGATAACATTACACGGAAAAAGAATTTCTTATTATGTTTTGCCTCAGTCTTTAAATTAATTAACTGATTTCACTGTTTGGGTCACCTCAACCATATCTCTAATAGTAATAACCCGCCGTTAATCCATGTAAATCCGAAATGAAAATGGGCTGTAGTTGACATTGTATTCAATCTGTGTAAAGTAATGGATTCCCAGGCATACATCACCGTAAATACGATAGTAGAGTTACTTAGCTACACTTATGATCGGTTGTTTGTTAGTTAATGCCTCAGGCGAGGCATTAATTAACAAAAAAAACGATCAAATATACAGCAAAGCAACTCTATTACCGTCTTTACGGTGTATGTTTACGGCGACGCACGCTTAGGAATCCCAAGCTTAATTATTTATTTATAATTAGGGCAAAAATTTTCATTGCTCTTAATCCACCTTTTATATGCGAGATTCCAAATTTAATTTGTGTTATTTTTAAAAAGGTCTCCTTATACATATTGTTGTAAAAAACTAATTTTAATTCTTTATTAACCAAACAACGGATTTATGATTTTAGCATAATGTATCCAACAAATGTAGATATTTTCAACTAACAATAAAATGTGATTTATAATTTGTACTTGTAATAAAATAATCAAATATTTAATTAATTGCTCAAGGAGTATTCATAAAGATTTAAGAGTTGACCCCGTAAATTTCACGCTATATTCGTATATAATATGTATTTCTGCATCTTATATTTTGTATGGGAATTTAAAACCCGAAAAATTATTCGGTCATCCCAGGAATACTGAAATAAATACTAGATTTTTTTACTAATATGACGTAAATTTTCTGGGCCAGCTTTTAGTTTATAAATGTATGAAATATTATCTATGTGATGTAAATAATATGAATATTGTGTAGATATTTTAATCTTTAAATGTATGTAAATAATTTCCCACTTAGTTCGGACAGGTAGCCAGTATTTAAAATTATTAACAAATGAAACATTATGATGTTTTTAAATTAAATAATATGTACTATGAATAAATTAACTGTAACGAAAATAAATCATAAGCATATAATAGTATCTATTATGTTTTTAGTTTTAGTAATTGATCAGTTGAAAAGTGTTTCTGGCTTTAACAATGTCTGTAAGCGTCAATTCTAAATATTACCGGTGATTAATTGTTTTTTTTAATTATTATTAAAGCTCTGTGTAAATAATTTTCATGTCATTTAATTCTTGTTTAGAAAAATAAGTAAATGTGAAATGTAATAAAAGTATTTCCCAAGCATATTAACTTGTAAGTGTCTATGTCGATTTTCAAAATAAAGATTAAATACATAATACTACACAAAATATTTTTTATTAAAATATTAAGAATTTAGGTATGAATCACAATAAGTCCATAAATAAATAGTAATCGGTGAATGTAAATTTAGAGGAAAACGTTATCAAATGTAAACAGAACAACGCCCTGAAATTTGTTTACAAACATGACAGCTCCCAGTGTTGCCATCACGTATGAGACCTTTCAAATCATCATACATACATTTGTGATCTGTAGCACAATCAAATCCGATCACAATCACTCTCGGATTGGTATTTATAATAAGATTGACTTTTTAATTTTATCCATATTTTAGAATTCCCATATTTATAATAAGTAATTTGAATTACACATTTTTAATACTTGATAATAACGATATAAGTTAGGGTTTATTGGTATGGTTGGAAAGCTCATTTTCTCAATAATTATAAAATATTGAAATAATAGTGAATATTTGCAATAAACAAAATAAGTATGTCAACGAAAGCGAAAATGACAGCGTTCAATATTGATTAAAAACGAACGAGCTGCGCGCGCTACATCAAAACGCGGCGACAGATAAAACAGAAAGAACACCGACGACATATTCGTCAAACAACATTAAATATAATATTGTACTGTTATTTTGTACATTAAAAATTTATCTTATGACATTGTTTGAATATGATTCAATTCAGAGAGTTAACATGTTTTTCGTGTTAGTTTCTTCAAAATTATCAATAAAAACTATGTATTTAAAATAAAAAGGCAAAATAATCCTGAAATAATTAATTGACATCTATAGAAATCCACAAAAAATACTGGGTGAACTTTAAACGATTGAGAATATTTTTAGGTATCGCAAAAATAGTACATAAGAAAAAATTATCGTAATATTCCAAATTATTATTTATTTATTACTTTAAAAATAATATTTATAGTACAAAAATTAAGTAGTAAAAATTGATTGCGAATAATTTTGATCTCTTGACAGCATGGAGGGTCAGATCTGGCCACTTATATATTTAGGCGTTACTGCATGGATGGCCAGATCTGGCCACTAAGCGATGTCAAAAAGCCCGTTTGGACGTGTTTTCAACCTCACATTTTATGACGATAAATAATACCAACCGAGTATTTCCACATACGAGTACCCCCAAATACGAGTTTTTAGAGATACGAGCGCGCAAGCGAGCGATTTTTTGCTTCAAGATACGATTAAATTTCGAGATACGAGCAATCGGCAGAGAAATATTGTGTCTCTGGGAAAATCCATGAGTCTAGAGGTCGGTGTGAAAGACGTGAAAGAAACCGTCGATGAAAACAGACAGGAGCTGGACAACGAAGGAGATTCAAGAGCTACAGTCATACCAGCATATGGAGGTTTTGCAAGAAATTGATCTCGAGTCAGAGGAAGAGGTTATTTCTACGAATCAAATAAATGAGATATCCGGAATGTTGGAGATAGTTTCACAGTTCGTGAAAATGAAAGACCCACAAAAAGTTGCAACAGGTAATGTTATTTCGTTGAGATATTTAATGACACTTGCCTAACACAAGAGTGAGAAACAAATGACATTGAACATATTTTTTTTTTCTAAACGGCCGAAATAAACACTATAAATCTTTTATTATTTCTTTATATTTTAATTTTAGTTTTGTACAATAAATATCTGTCATTTACAGATATTTTTTTATTCAAAAACATGTGGTACGTTAAGAAAACCCATTTTTGCTAGGACTTTGTGGGAGGCTGGAAAGCATTAATCGCAGTTTGTATGGAATCGTATTGGAAAATTATTTTCGAGGTACGAGCAAACTCGCGGAACAAATGAAACTCGTATGTCGAGGTACCACTGTAATTTATATTAGTATATGATCATATAGTATACCCTTGGCGGTTTATTAAACATAATTTTCGTTTAATTGAATAATGGTTCGAGAGATAAAGAGAATCAATTCTATAAATAGGATTCATTGATTATTTATTCATCATTCACGACATCCTTTTGGGGCTTATCACGGTGATCGGTGGAACCGTTTTCAACTTTGCGGATGACATTCATTCCGCTGATGACTTTTCCGAAGACAACATGTTTGCCGTCTAAACAAGGAGTTTATCCATTAGTGTCTTTGTCAGCATTGGCCATCGATAACCATCCGCTTCCGTAGTGCTTCAGCTTGAAGTTCTCATCCGCAAACTTTTCACCGTAGATACTGCGTCCGCCAGTTCGCTCTCCTTTGGTGAAATCTCCACCTTGAATCATGGACTCTTTAATTACAAGGTGGAATTTGCTGTCCTTATATCCTTCACCCACATGCTTCTTGACCAACTGAACACAGTTATCGACAGTATACTATTACCCACCTCCACCCGGTGTGTCTGTAAGGATAGGGTATCCTCTTATCATACCGCTTTGCACTAAGCAGATTGAGAGCTATTGTTTTGCGTGATGCACAAAAATAGTGCCGATCCACATTATTTTTTCTTTTTATTTATTTACTGTATTTTTTGCACGCATGTAAAATTTATGGCAGAAAGCCTTAAACGCGGTGAAATTGCTCGCAGAGCTGACCATGTCAGCGTGACCTATTGGCCCCATTTTGCCACCTAATAACAAAGATTCTACGAGTAGCTCTCGTTCACCTTGTAGTTCCTCACAGTTCCATAGATAGTGCTCTGATGTTAACTGATCATCTATGTCTACTCTCTATTAAAACGTTCATGGTAATCAAAATTACCATGGCCAGTAACTAAAAACGTTCATGGTAATCCCTAAAATTACCATGGCCAGTAATAAATTGGCACGTGAAGAAATCAGGCTCAACGTGTCTCATGCTGATTCTTTCCGTAATCGACGGGAAAAATTTGAATGGGAGTCGGCCTTTATCAGCCTGCTCCCAGCGCTGCTGCCAAACTGACGTTGCAGCACTTTCAATACGCCTAGACTGTGAGAACTGGCTTTCTGTGCTTAAGGGCTCAATTAAACTATGACCGAGAGTGACTGACCGACCGCGATTTAATTCATAGGTGGCACGGGTCACCTTAATTTGCAGGTCCAACGGGAAGACCGCCGCGAGCACCGGCAGAGAGACCGTTGGAGTTGTGCTATAGCTTTTGACTATGCCAGTCAAAACCGGGCGCTGATATTTCAGCAGGGCCTGTTTTATGCCCGCGACTGAGAGCCTGTGGTGCCACGCGGGGCACGCATACGTAGCTATACCTAGAAATAAGCCCTTGTAGATAATTCTAAGTGTTCTAAAGTTTAACCCCCAGTCGCGCCCGGTGACACCTCGCATCTTATAGAACGCTAAGGTGGCCCTTTTTGTGATGTATTCGACATGACGTCTGAAGTTCAGTTTCGTATCCAGAATCGTACCCAGATACGAAACCTCCCCAGAGATTTTTAATTTGAAATTGTCTGTCGGAGTCTTGAGGGGTGCGTGCCGAGAAAAGTTAATATTTTTAAGGGAAAGGCTGCCCTTAATTAGCAAGGATTCCGTTTTTTCAGGCGCAAACGACAGTTTATTCAATTGACCCCACGCGAAAATGCTCGTTAGTGCCCGAATGGTCTAATTTTCTAACTGATCTCTTGAATTTGCCTCTACAAAAAGTAGGGTATCATCCGCGTAGGCCTGCATACTGCAGCCCTCTGGCAATGGCAAAACCAGCAAATCATCGTATAGGACATTCCATAGGAGAGGCCCTAGCACCGAACCCTGAGGGCAGCCTCGATCAACCGCACGTGACTCTATGGAGGCCCCGGTGTCTAATACGATATGGCGATTATTTAGATAGCTCCGCACTATCGAGTATAGATTTCCAGGAATCTCCCTCTGCCTTAGCTTGAGGAGAATCGTGGGCCACCAGGCATTGTCGAATGCGGCCGAGATATCCAAAAACACCCCGAGCACGTACTTACTCGGAGAAGTGTGCTTGATACTGACGATGTTACTGATGGCGTCAGTTGTACTACATCCTAGCCGGAAACCATACTGCTTTCCAGAGAGCGGAGCGTTGTTCTCTAAGTAAGACTCAATCCTAGAGACAACCACTCTTTCCAGCAGCTTCTCTAATGCGGGAAGAAAGGCAATAAGCCTATAAGCTTTGGGGTCAGACGGAGATCTAGTCGATTTTTTCGGGATTACCTTTAAAAGGGCCGTCTTCCAGGCATCGGGGAAAATGCCCTCTTCGAAGCACCGTACAAATAAGTGCGTAATCGTACTGCCAATGGTTGGCCATGCTTCTTTAACGAGTCTGTTGTGAACTCTGTCAAGCCCCGGAGACTTGTTGGGACCTAAAAGTTGCACAATTGCCCCGAGCTCAGCCATAGTCGGCGGTAGGGCGTCGGTGTCGTTCTTGTACGGGCTACTTATGAGACTTCTAACTTTTGCGTGTTGCGTATCGTCGGTTTGGGGATCATCCAACGGTAGCAACACTTTCAAGAGTGCCTGACCAGATTCGGACGGTGTGAGAGCTATAGTGCCATCTGGGTTTTTGATGGCACAGGGCACTTTTTGAAGCTCCTTCTTCCTCGTATCCCGGTATATAATCCCCCATGGATCAGTATTTCCCGCCATTGAGCAGAAAGACCTCCAGTGCTCATTTTTTGCTCTCTGAATTGCATGTTTATATCTTTTTCGGGTGGCTCGGTAGTCCACCAGGCAAAATTTAATTTGTTCTGGACCCTGGTTTTTACGACGAGCATTGTGCAACAGACGAAACTTGCGGTTGGTTTGCCTTCTCAATTCTGACAGATCATTCGTCTACCATAATGGATTTCTGATCTTTCCTACACCACGTCGACCGATGGAACACTCCGCCGCATCCACAATGACACCGTTTATCCGCTCCGCAGCCCTGCTAGCGTTCATGGAGGATACTTCTCTTGCAAAAAGATCCAGGCCGCGCTCTATAAGGGTCCTGTATCTCTCCCAATTCCCTTCATTCTTACAACAGTAATGGGAACTGTTTTTCCAAATAGACTGATCTCTTCTCTACCACCTGGTGTAAACCACCGATGGTAATATCAAACCATACCTTGTCGATGACTATGGGGTCTTTGGAAGGACCAGAGTTGCCGGAGCAAAGGCCGACACCCAAGAAACAATGAAGCAAGAACTGTCTTCATGATCGTAGTCTCGTCTACAAAGCCGCCCCGCCTACTATCCCAGTCAAATTATGATTTCACCTAGGAATTTGAGCCTAGAAGCTATAATTAATAATGTAATTGCATACACATTTATTTCGGTGTTCTGAAAGTTTTTTAAAAAATCTAAAAAAATCAGGTTTTGGGTTTGGAAGTAATTCACGGTCTGACTGTGAATAACTTAATTCACAACAAAAATCAGTTTTTTTTAGATTATCTCATTATCTATGGCTCCAATGATGTTGACATCTAAATAAACCTTGTAGTCCATCAAATTTGTAACGTTTTTTAAGGAACATTTTGGATTAGTAAGTAGTGTAATTATCTGATCTTAAGGGTCAGATCTGGCCAAAAAAATTTAAATGGATTTCAGGTATATTTTTTTAAAACTGAATATCGTCTTGTTTTGAAAATTTAAATGGCTTTCTAATATAATGTTCTCATAAAAATTCTAAAATAAATGTATAAAATGTTAGAGCCAGTCAAAGTATAGCGGGCGAGAGTATCGAAATTTATCTAAAACCATTAGATCCACAACAAAACTATTAAAATTAAGTATAATTCATACTGGCTGGTTTTAAGATTTTTATCGTCATTATATTTGGGGTCGAAAACATGTCCAAACGCGTTTTTTTGACATGGTTTAGTGGCCAGATTTAACCCTCCATGCAGTAATACCTAAAAACACAACTGGCCAGATCTGATCTTTCATGCAGTCAAGTGATACTATTATTATACCACTTAATTTTTGTGATACAAAATAATACATTTTTTTTTAATAAAAAATGTACGAATTTAAAAATATTACAATAAAATGTTTTTTAAATAATTTTATTGTCTCTTGTTATATTTTTGTAATACCTTACAATATTTTCAATATTTTTTTAGTGAGTGCACCCAGTATTTTTTTGTGAATTTGTATAGAAATAATTCAAAATAATTAAATAAATAATATTTGCGCTGCATTTTTTCGCCTTACTGCATGGAGGGTCAGATTTGGCCAAAAACTTTCGTTTCAATAAAATAAAAAATATTGATTTAATATTTTTTTAATTATTTTTGCCGGGTCTTACCATTAATTATCCATAACATATATACATTTTTCAAAAATCGGAGATCTCATGCGGTAAGGGTATAAAAATATATTGTTCCAGTATTCGACTAATATATGAAATGTGCTCGATAAATACGAGCGTAGCGGTGTGTGCGTAGATGCATTTGTGTGCGTGTATCGTGTATAGTGTAGGTGTGCTTAGTGTGGTAGTGTTAGTAGTGTTAGTAGTGGTAGTGGTGTACTCACATTATAATATTATTATAGGATAGGATAAGGCGGACAGCGCGGCGACAGCGCGACCACGGGGCACTGACAGTGGACACGGCGGGGCGAGGACAGGGACTAGCTACTAGCTACTAGCTGCTAGCTGCTAGCTACTAGTCACTAGCTGCTAGCTCGTGTTATGTAGTGTGATGGTAGTGGTCGGTGCAGGTGCAGGTCCGAGTCCAGGTCCAGGTCCGGGTGCAGCTCCATCAGCAGCTCCAGGTCAAGGGCCAGCTCCAGCTCCATCTCCATCTCCAGCTCCAAGTCAAGGTCCAGCAGCAGCGCCATGTTCCCCGGCCGAGGATCTTCAGGGCCGGAGTACAACTTCCTGGTGGCTGCTCACTATCACCGCTGGACTAACTCCATAGCTCCTCATCTCCATAAGGTATACAATCACTATCACTATCAGCACACTATCCTAACAGACTTCACAATAATAACTAACAAATAATCACTGACCTGTCAAATTCCCTTTCAAACAATTTACAATGTCAATATTGATATTTTAACCATTCAAATTCAATTATTCATTTCAATTGTGTTTTTTCATTCCAACCCAACTAATTTCATACAAAATACTAGTTCGCTTCAGACAAACTAACTCGACTAAAAAAGAGATTTTTTTGAATCAGTACTTGTATACAAAATTATAATAGATTAATATCTCGGCATAAAAGACTAACTCGACAACATTTTGATATCCGCATGAACAAAATATTCCATAAATAATTGCAAAATTTAACTTTTCATACTCTCAACTCAATTTAGTCACTGTTGAACGGTAATTTTTTTTGTAATTATTACAAATATACAATAAATTTCACATAATATGGACTAATATGTGAAAATATACGTAAATATGAACTATGTCTATGAGATTAAATTAAAAAGAAATTATTTTACTATAAATTAAACTACATATTTATGATATTGAATATAAATTCTAACATATTGTGAACAAACAATGTTAACATTTTAAATAAAATCTGAATAAAGAAGACACACACAACCAACTTTAAAAAAAACGTTAAAGGTTTTGGTGCCAGTAAACATTTTTAATTAGTTCTGTACTTATCATCTTATATCTACATAATTAATAATGTAAAAATGTTATTTGATTCGATTCATACAAAAATCATTACTTCTACATATAATTCAATGTAAAAATTTCATTGTATGAATTAGTTTTATATGATCAACAAACCAAAATCATAGATTTTCTTATGAAAAGTTTAAAAATGTAAATAAATACATATTTTAAAATCCTTCATTAGCATTAGCCGAGATAATCAGAAATTTACTGTATAGTTTTACCTTGTCCTTTAATGCTGATCTTCTTATTAGTGATAATTTGTATTTTAAATATTTAATAGGTCTTGGAACAAGTTCACCCATCGTTAAGTGCCGGAGAAGAAGCTCTCCTTTATGTGGAACTTCTCATTCTGACACTTATGGGCAAACTTTGTGCTCGACCCTCTCCTCACACCATCCAGGTAATATTTTAATTATTTATTATTTTATTAGCAGGTCAGCAAAGACATGTAAACAAAATTTTCTTATTTCAGGACGTCGAGGAGAGGGTCGGTAAAACATTTCCCAATCCTATTGACAGATGGGCATTAAACGATGCCCGTGAATCCACAGACAAGACTAAAAAGAAAAAATTAGTTCTGCCCGTTGACAAAATTCATCAAATGCTTCAAAAAGTATGAAAAATACAATATATTTTTAAGGGTGATTGTTAATAAATGTTTTTTTGCAGGAGGTGTTTCAGTATAAAATTGATACAACAGTGACTTCGTTTATTGTAGCAATAGTAGAATATATAGCAGCAGATATTTTAAAATTGGCCGGCAACTATGTTAAGAAAATCTCAAACGATGGAGGGTTTCTAGCCATTACTAGTCAAGACATTAAAACGTCCATGAACGCTGATAAGGTCAGTCATGTTATGTTTCTCGGTTCTTCACTATTAACACTCATCATTAATAAAATCATGTAAATATCGTTTAATCTTTTTAACAATTGTAAATATAGTATCATTCATTATGTAAATACATACATAATTGTATTCAATCCTCAAGCTTTCATATTGTATATTTTCATGCTTCTAAAAAAATGTTAAATACATTAATTGGAATACAGCATAAGGTGAGTCATGTATAAAGATGCCTGAATTATTTTGTTACATATGTTTTTATGTACATAGCTACACATATGAGATTTCTGATACTGTATATATTAATTTATTTAATGTGGATTTTCAGGCATTGATGGAAATGTTTCAAGAGCAAGTTTTGCGCAGAGAAAGAGCAGAACAAGAAGCCGCCTTAGCTAGACCACTTGAACCATCGCGAACTCCTCGAGCATCCCTCACATATGAAGAGTTGGTCCGAGATTTAATGAGTGATGAGAAACAGTATCTCCGCGACTTGCACATGATCATTCGAGTTTTCAGAGAAGAACTGTACAAAATATTACCCAAGGATTCAAAGGTAATTAATCAATTTGATTTTTTGAAAACTCTTAATTAACAATAATTTTGTCATTTATAGGATGTAGATTTAATTTTTGGAAATATATTAGAAATATACGAGCTCACCGTTACTCTCCTTGGTTCTCTTGAAGACACTGTCGAGAGTGCATCTGAAACTCAAATGCCTCATATCGGAATATGTTTTGAAGGTTTGTACACAGACAAAGCTCCGTATTCATCTTAATTCCCAAACTAAAAAAACAGACACATAGTTCACAAACATTCTAAATACTTCTTTTTTTGTAAATTAGAATTAGCCGAAGCTGAAGAGTTTGATGTGTATGTCAGATATGCTCAAATAGTCACCACCCAAGAATCCAGAGAAGCACTGCAGTCTATAGTTGATAATCCCGAGGTATCATCACTTCAATAAAACAACTTAAGACTATTAATACAACTGATCTCTTTTTCAGTATTCCGAAAGACTTGATACAGCCGGACACGGTTTCAGATTGGCGGTCAAGTATTTCCTTCCCAAATTGTTAGCGTCGCCGATCACACATGCATTCCTTTACTTTGATTATGTGGCGATGCTGCTCAAGCTTGCTCCGTGTCAAGAAGACATGGAGAGTTTTCAACAGGTCTGAAAAATGTTTACTATCAATTATCATGTTTAGTGACACACTAAAAATAACACCGAATAACAAAAATTTAAATCACTGGAACAAACAAATCCAGGATCATATATTCTAATCAAGTATTAATGATTTAAAAATGAAATAATAGTTCAATATTATACCAATCCGATTTAATACAGGTAAAGCCCGATATCTGGATGTCTCTTTACCAGGTAGACATATTTACTAATCTTTTTACTTTTCGTAAACGATTCGTCCATCTATGAATGCCGGCATGTCTTTTCCTCTTTACCCTCTTATTATTATAAATAAATTCTTTCATTCGTATCCATTTCACTTCACACACCTCTAATTAATAATAATCTTAATTAATATAAGTAAAGTTTCCACATTTAGTCTGAACCCTATTTGATTGTTCCAGTGTTTTATTTTATTTTATACTAAAGCATGCTTTCAACAATACACCACTTCATAGATTAGCGTTATATGTCATTGTTTTTACTGAAAGTTATTAATATATTTATGCTTCCAGGTCGAAGGATTAATGAAACCTATACAAAAAGCACTTCTCGCTGCTCTCGGCAATGGACCTAAAATGTAAGTTACCATTAATTTACTATAATTCATTCACAACATAATACTTTTATTATTTTAGTGAAGCGGCCACTAGAATGGCCAGCCGAGCCAGAAGACAAGTAGCTCTTGAAAAGACAAATGAATTAGCAAGATTAATTGATAATTGGGATAATAAAGATATAGGACAATGCTGCAATGAATTCATTAGAGGTATAAATTCAACGATGTTTTAATAAATTAGAATGTGTCATTAAACCCATAAAATTATTACAGAGGATCTCCTCGGTAAAGTAGGACCTGGTCGAAGAATCACTGAGAGGAAAGGTTTTTTATTTGATGGACTTCTACTTCTCTGTAAGCCTTGCACCGGAGACAAATCCAAATCGGAATTAAAATTAAAAGAACGTTTGTATATAAGAAAATTGGACATCTTCGATAAACCCGATACAGAAGGTATATATATTTTTTGATAATTTATTCACTTCAAAAGTTATTTAATGTATTGTAATTTATAGAATCAAAGAACTGTATGGAATTGTCTCCACGTTACGGTCCCTCTGTAGTATTGTGCTGTAGCGGAGCTATAGATAAAAATCGTTGGATGGCTGATCTCGTAATGTTGAATACAAAAAGTATGCTCGACAGGGCATTAGACAGGTACGATGTTTTGCTGATTTTAATATTAAAGTAGTTATAATAAACTTTATCTTTACAGTATTTTACAAGATTTAGAGAAAAAACACCCCCTCAAGCTACCTCCTCCATCACTGTATAGATTTGCCGTTCCTGATTCACCTGATAATATCGTGCTTGAAGAAAGACAAAATGCCGGAGTGCCGCTAATTAAAGTATATATTTCTAACTATCAAAATTTTATTTAGATTCACATTGCATTGGTTTCTTTTTTTAGGGAGCTACTTTACTCAAATTAGTAGAACGTCTCACTTATCACATATACGCGGATCCAATGTTTGTTCGGACTTTCCTCACGACTTACCGAAGCTTCTGTCGGCCACCGGAGCTTTTAGATCTGCTCATCGAAAGGTTCAACATACCCGATCCAAGTCTAGTGTATGATGCTCCAGGTAATTTTAAAACTTAACATTCTAATTTGCAAGTTTCGTATATTCACGAAATAAATTAATATTACACGCTAGCACCAAGGAAAAAGAAATGTACAGATTCAAAACAGGCTTCTCCAGACATGGGTAAAATTATTTATGTGAAAATTATATTTTATCGTTGAAAATTGTGCACGGTTTATATTATACATTTTCTAATAATTGTTTGTTTTTTTTATTAACAGAAAAAGTAGAAACGTCTGTGATAGATACTGAAAAACTTAATAAGAATTCTTCAAGGGAAGACTTCAAACGATATCGAAAGGAATTTCTTCAACCTGTGCAATTTAGGTTTGTGTTATTCCGATTGATCATTTAATTTTGAATGTTATTTTATCGCAATCAATTTATTTTGCAGGGTATTAAATGTTTTGAGACATTGGGTGGACCAACACTATTATGACTTTGAAAGAGACCCTTCTCTTTTAGAAAAACTGAGATCTTTTTTAGACGGTATAACGGGAAAACCCATGAAAAAATGGGTTGAAAGTGTTATTAAGATTGTGCAAAGAAAGAGTGGTGGTGTAGAAGGTACAGGAGCTGAAGGTGCTGCTCCAGTTTTTGACAGAGTGCCTCCTCCGTTAGAGTTATCGAGAAGACCAGAACAACACGGCTGGCACATATTAGTGCTGCATCCTATCGAAGTAGCGAGACAGCTGACCCTCTTAGAGTTCGACATGTACCGAACGGTATGTCGCATTAATAAAATGAGGCGTTGAATCATTAATTTATTTATTAAACCTAATCTTTCAGGTAAAACCTTCAGAGCTTGTGGGCGCTGTGTGGACCAAAAAAGATAAAGAAACCTCAAGTCCAAATCTATTGAGAATTATTAAACACACAACAAATGTATGTTTTTTTTATAATAATCTAACCAAAATTATAAATATATTATAACAATTGTTTTTTATAATAGTTTACACGGTGGATTGAAAAATCAATTGTGGAAGCAGAGAATTTGGAAGAGAGAGTAGCGGTTCTGTGTCGCGCCCTCGAAGTAATGATGGTTTTGAGAGAATTGAACAACTTCAACGGAGTCTTGGCCGTTGTTTCCGCAATGGGAAGCGCATCTGTATACAGACTAAAATTTACATTTCAAGTGAGTTGTAAATCAATATATAATTTAATTCAATTATTTTTGAAATATGTATATATTTTTGTAGATTTTGCCAGCTCGATTGGAAAAAGCCCTGGAAGAATGTCGTGAATTGAATTCTGATCACTTTCGACGTTATCAAGAGCGTCTCCGCAGCATAAATCCACCTTGCGTACCGTTTTGTGGAATGTATTTAACTAACATCCTGCATATAGAAGACGGCAATAGAGGTGTGATTATTTTTTTCATATTATAGCTTTACAATTAAAAATAATTTTGTTTAAAATTTCTTTGCAGATTTTTTACCGAACTCTGAACTTATAAATTTTTCCAAGAGAAGAAAAGTAGCAGAAATCACGGGCGAAATTCAACAATACCAAAATCAGCCTTATTGCCTTACAGTTGAACCAAAATTGAGAGTAAGTAGATTTTTATTAGATATATTTAATAAATTACTAATAATAATGTTGTATTAGGGTTTCTTGGAAACTTTAAATCCTTTTCCCGGAATGGAAGATACAGAAATCAGAGACTACCTTTACAATAAGAGCATGGAAATTGAACCACGACACGCAAGACAAGCACCAAGATTTGTAAGAATAGTACATAATTTTTTTATTATCTATTCATTGATATTAAAACTTTATTAATTTTAGCCGAGAAAATGGCCGGAATTATCCCTGAAGTCTCCGGGAATCAAGCCAGCTCGCTCGAGGCATTCACAATCGACTTCTCATCATACAACAATTCAATCTGATATTCCCGATGATCAAAGTATGCACACCGAATTTGTTGGATTTTAATTAATGATTAATCCATTTAAATTAATTTAGATTCCTTACAATTATCTCCAACGGCATCCATGTGGGACGGTCAGTCTTCATATGGATCAATGGCTAGTCTACAACAGATCGGAACTGATGATGATCTGTCTCCTCGGCCTTTAGCCATGGCTCAAAAATTGGCTTCCACTGTTACCCTCAACAGGTTGGGTTTACTGGATTTACTGGATTTACTGGACTACTCAACTGGATTAATTGGATGAAGGTGACGGACCAAGCAGATGAGTTTGACTGATGCAAAGCGATTTACACCTCTAACAAAAATTCACACGAACTGACATTTAGCGCGCTTAAACAATTAGTGTTGTCTCACTCAGACATGTCTACTTGGTCTGCCATCTTGATATTTATACATCCAGTTGTACGTCCTGCTAATATATTGGTGGTATCGGTCAATAATGTATTCAATTATAATTATAGGCATTCTAGCATGAGTTCAACTGCAGAATCTACTAGTCCTCGTCTTCCATCAACGTCAATTACCGAATTAGGATCTCGGATGTTAATCAACTTTTCAAATGCACCTCCGCCAGTCAGTCCTAGACCGGTACAATTGAGTCAAGCTCCTAGCATAATCAGTCTCAACAAAGTGGGCAATGATCAAAAACCTCCACTAATCAGTCCTCGTCTCGTGAATCCTGCTGCAAATACAATCAACAAAGGTTCTAATGAAAGTGGTGCTATGAGTATAGCAAGAGAAAACACGCCTCCCCCTCCACCCAGAAGCTTCCCCTCGCCGGACCATCAATTGGTAGAGATAAAAAATTCTAATGGTGCTAAATGGCCCAGTTGGACTAATCCTACAGATGCGGCTTTCCCTTTTGCCAATGATTCAATACCTCCTAGATTACCGCCTTCAGCCATGACGGTCGAAGAGAAACATCATAAAATTGTGATAGATATTATATCAAATACGAGCAGTAATCATGTGGGTCTCATCTCGGAGCCACGTCCTCCCAAACCTCCTGTTCTTAGTCCTCGGAATCCAATAATAGATAACAATGCGGCTCTGCATCATACGTTTGAAGCGGGATACAAAGGGAATAAAAGTGCCAAGAGTAGTAGCAGCGGCGATGCTTTAAGTGACAGTGACAGCTCATCTAACAGACCTCCCGCAATAAGTCCTCGCACCAACACTTGGAAGGGCGATGATAAGAATCCGTTTCATTTAGAAGTGGACAGGAGCAATAAGCCGATAGCTGCCAAATCTAACGGGGAATCGACGAGTGATTCGGAAGATCCGCCTGTAATTTTACCTCGAAACCGCAGTACGTCGATCAAAAGTGAAGAAATCGACGACGATAAGAGACCACCGGCTCCGAGTCCACGCGGAACCGGTAGCATTTCTAAACAGGGGAGTTTAGACGGAGACATTCCAGATTCTTCCTTGGCTCGTTCTACCAGCAACATGAGTCCCAAGGACGGCATACCTATACAAACAAAGTATGATTTTTTTATTTGTATAAATACATTCAAAATATTGATTTAATATAAATTAACAGATATTCCGAAGCGTCACCGAAGCTTTTGTCTTCACAACTCAACAACGATCTTTACAATCAGCCGCCGCTCAGTCCTCATGTTAACGTACCCAATTCCGTTCAAAACTTTGAAAGGTATGTATTATTATATTTTAATTTTGGTTTATAAATAAATACAATAATGTGCTATTTTTGTTTCAGACATCACGGCATGAATAGTAGTGCAGCTGCATTCAGTTTTCCATCACTTGGAAGTCGAACCAGCGTCAGCCCTGGTTGGTCAGCTCCGAGACCTTCACCGACATTAACACATAACAGTCAGTATTTTTATTTTTTTATTTTTTATATATTGAGACCAGCTTAATAATTCCGAGGATAATGCATGTGGTTACAAATACTGTAGTCATGGATTCAAATCCCACTCAAGTAAAAAAAATTATTTGATCGGTTATTATAACTATGAGATCAGAAATAGCATTAATAAAATCCCGATTGATCGTCTTGATCCAGGTTTACTGTGATTTCCTGTATTGTAAGGTAAATACTGATTATTAAGTCGGTGACCTGTGTAACTAGTAATAGTTAAGATCACCGACAGATTGATGTGTTTAAAAAATTTATAAAAACTCTCTAACACAATTAAATAATATAAATGTATATAGTTCCTCCAGCTCCTCATACTCCACCCCCACTGCCCCCGAGAAGACGCAGGGATTCGACTCCTGCACCACTGTCGCAAGGTTCTCAGCCGTCTCCGACCATGACCACTTCTACTGTGAGTATTTTTATTTCAAATCAATAAATTATGCACGGACAAAATTGCTTTAAAAAAAATCAAATCTATGAATCTGACGGCTGTATTCAATATAATAGTGTAATGAGTGAGTCATATGTGTACAAATAGACTAGATCTTGGTATATTGGTGTACATGCTGAGCATACACACACTCTCATTACACTATTATATTGAATATGGCCGTAAATTTTTCGCTGTTTTTTCATATCATCGGTTAAATTACTTATTACCAGCGTAATTGCTCAGAGGATAAGACACGTGGCTATAAATACTGTGGTCATGGGTTCAAATCCCACTCAAGAAAAAAAAAATTACGACTGGGGGATCGGGAATAATATTAATAAAATCCCGATGGATCGTCTTGATCCAGGTTTACTCTGATTTCCTGTATTGTAAGGTGAATACTGATTCGGTTAAGTCGGTGACCTGTGTAACTAGTAATAGTTAAGATCACCGACAGAAAATTAATTAACACGTTGTTGTGTCTTTTGTAAAGATTGTAAAGAAAGCCCCTCGAGGCGTATATAAAATTGAAAATAATAATATATGAAAAAACACCAACCAAGCACAGGTTTCGATTGTATATTAATGAATATTCCAGAGTGTCGGTAACGTGCCAGCTGTTCCCCCGAGAGGCAGTTCACCGCCGCCCCCGCTACCTCCGAGACTATTGAGGCCGGATCATTCGGCCATATTGCAAAGGAGACACCTTTCTAACAGTTTTGCCGGCGACACCCCGAAACTACCTCCCAAGCCGCCGGTGACTACGGTGTTTCTTTCTCCGAGCGTGACGCATGCCAAACAAGAAACTCAATAGCATCAGCTGGAAGTCTCAGTTCAAATCTGTCGACGCTCATCCCACAAGACTGAACTCTGCTACGCGAAACACACTTCACTCTTCCACGTTACATTAACGAGGCTAAATCGCCGAGTAACATCGCTATTGCAAACATGGACAGTTTATCCTACAACTATTGTACATTAAAACAAGCTTTCTCTAATCTAATAATAAACAGGGTGCAACACAAGCCAAGGGGTGGCTTATTATGTGTATTGTTCGGAGATTATATTTATTCTTGTTATGTTACTATGAGAGATTATATAGTGCAATAATTAGAAGAGAAAAAAAAACCATTTATTTAAATGTGCTACATTAATTATTAGGATAAGTATCAGAATTAAGCGTCGTCGTCAAATAAAATAAACAGGGAATAGAATTCGGCTAATTATAAAAAAATCACCATTTTTTTTTTTGCCTTATACACTTATAGGTTAATTTTTGTCTGAGATTAAACTATTAAAAAGTCACCCCCGTGCTTCTGTTACGGCCTGTGTTATATAAATAATATATGTGTATATATAAATATAAAGTTATGCTATAAAATATGTATATTTAGAATGAAAAAAAGATTGTATTATATAATGCGAAGCCGGAGAAGTCAACCAAGTTGAGTCCGGTGATGGTTTGTGATTATAATAATCACGGAATCCGGTGCATCAGATTATAGTTTTATTTTGAATACTCTACAGTAACTACAGGGTGCGGTCAAATGTATTTGGCTAATTGTTCGATTGTCACACTACAAAACTGTGGCGATTAATTAATACGGGGCGGACATTCAGAATATCAAATTAAAAAATAAATAAATAGTATTTGATATATTTGGAGGTCATACATATGGATGTATAATAAATATCAAGATGAGTTTGACAGAAGCAACTCGTCTACTTGGTCCGCCATCTTGATATTTGTACGTGCCTGCTAATATATCGGATCCGCCTCGTACGTGTTGACTTTTTACATTTTATTTAATATCGGAATATACTCGTGCAGAGTATTTATACTCGCCATATCGCTACTTTATATAAAAATGCCCTCCGTTTGTTATTATATTTGTTCATTGACCAAGTATTATTATACAAGATGTCCTCCGAATGATGTTATTTTTAGCGTATCAAAGTAAACATTCCGGCGGGCCACGGCTCCCAACAGTCTGTCGATAAAAACTAAATAAATAACCTCATTCGGAGACAACGTGTATATTTTTATGTTTTATGAATGTTGAGAAAACGCACAAATTGCAATCGGCGCTGATGATTAAACGCCGTTATTGTATAAATATATATATATTCCTTGTTGACTGAAATCAGACATGTATGTGTTTCTTTTGTTGAAATTAAATGTTTTTGGCAGAATTATATTGAAATCTGTTGTAATGTAGTGACAATATTTTTGCGGGCGGAGAATCCATCGGACCAGTTTGTGATATCTGTTAGATTGAATGCGGAAATTGCGCATCCCACGTGTCCCGGAAGCTGTTGTAAATTGTAGCAGAATGTTGCAGTCTTGTGTAATTTTTTGGATAAATAAATTATATATTGTATATTAGATACCGCAAAACAACATTGAACTCAATTGTTAAATTTTAAGCCAACAATGTGGCTGCATTTCGCCGCCTTAATAAATGCATACATATATATATATTTTAAAATAAATGGAGAGAATATTATAAAGCATTTCATTTTGTTTTATTACAACACTCAATACCTGATACTATTTATTATAAATCAATTATAACAAGTTTTTCAACAAGCTGTATAGTGAGTCGTGCTAGAACTGATAGTATTGGTGTGTATATGAATAGTGCTTTGTAGTATCGGTGGACACACATACGCACCGCACGCACACACTGTCATTACACTATTATATTGAATACGAATCCTGGGAAAATTCTGTTGATGCCCGAAAATTCAAATAAAACATAGTGCAGTCTCGATAATCCGACGCTTTTTAAACATTTTGTTTTTGTCTCAATATTAGAGGCGCCTGGCAGTGCGTAAACCCCCTTCCACGCCACGCCATTGTTAATATTGCAAAAATATTTGACTACCATACATATCATGTAAGAAAGCAGCCCACGATAAAGAATTTTTTCTTTTTATTCCGACAGTTGACGGTCCCATATGTCGGATTATCGAAGTTTACAATTTACCACATGATGAGATCAAACGAAAAGTCGACAAGAGATTACTTTCTTAAAACCGGAATTGAGATGCAATAAAATAAAAATGCAACCGTTGCAGTGTCCAATATTGAAAAATAGGTTTGACCTTGGACTAGAAATGCCAATTAGTTATAAAAAAAAATGGAACCTTTTGACTATCAAATCCGTTTATAATCAGGTTTCCCAGGCCACCACACAGAATATTAAGAATCAGTCATAAATGTTCTCAAGTTGCACTCTTTTGAAGGGAAAATCGCAAACGGCTGTATTTTCAAATAATAGTTTTAACTCTATTCATGTCTAAAACTTGACATTTGCTCTACAAAAACAAGAAACAAAGAGCTACATTTTAATATAATGCGACAGAATCTAAAGAAAACAAGTTTATAAATTATTCAATGCTAAATCAAGAAATTGAATTTATATGCAAGCAATTAAGTATATCAATTTGAAAACTACATTGTAAAATATTTAATAGCTTTGTTGTTTAATGGAAGAAACACGACTCTTTATTCAATGTTGTTCTCAAGTACGTATAATAAAAATGTCTTATTCTAATTGAAACAGTCGATTATATGCTTTTAGCAAATCCATTTGAATTTCTGACTCATTCGATGAATATAGACAAGCAAATAATTACACATGATTGTTGTAATGTTCAATATATAAGTAACGAGTAGTGTCTTTGGTGTTTAGTGCTCCACTGAGAATCATCATGGCAAAACTAGTATTCTGTTTTATGTTCGTCGCTCTGCTGATGGCTGCATCGGTCAACGCTCAAACTACTCGTAAGAATACACTTTAAAATTGTCTCATTGTCGATTATAATCAATAAATAATATGCAGAGAGCGCAACGGAAGCAACGACGGTTCAAAATGAGCCAAATACACCGCCGAGCAACTTTGAAAATGCACATGGCCGCCTCAAGCTGTCGGAAGAACAACTCAAAGATATACTCGGAGGGTGATGTCGACTTAAACAATATATTGCATAATAAATGCTATTAAAAAATAAGATTTTGTTCTTATTTGTTGATTTCCTTCCCAGATTATTATTTGACGTCAAACAAACGGAACAATTCATTTGATTCGTTGACATAAATAAATTATTCCATAAATCTACCCAGTATAATTTTTATACTTTGTTTCAGGAATGTGTAGAGTAAATGTCACACTTGTTAAAATATTATCTTATTGTATATCCAATCACAGTGAATTGCTGTAAATCGCGTGTCTAAAGTTTGACATTTACATTTACTCTACGCAACAATTTTTATAATAAAAAGAGCATATTTGATATGAAAGAAATATTTATTAATAAAACAGACTTAAATAGCAAATTAGAAATGTTTGTGTGGTCACAATTTTTAAACATATATTCGTGTGACGACATCAAATTCAAATTCAATCGAACGTGTGAATATTTGGGGTAATAATTGTAAAAACAAAATAAATCATCACAATTACTACAAACAACATTTATACATATATAAAAAAAAATATATGCACGACTCGTTAAAAAATAATCTCGTCATTATAAAAATGTTAAAAACAAAGAAATTTACTAATCATTTCTAAATCGTCAATATGTAATGTCAACAATTTTCAAACTATAGCTTTGCATTATTATCATTATATTAAAAAATATTCATTATTTTCTGTACACTATCACAACAACGTTTGTCAGCCAATAATATTAATTAAAAAAAAATAGTAATACACATTCAAAATAATTACAGTGTGGAAACAGAGAGAGTGATTTAAAACTGCATGCAAATATTAATATATACATTTGTGTGTATAAATAGAAGCGGGTCGTCGTATTTCTATCATAATCAATGATTCGCCGTCCAACAATTTAAACAAATAGCCTTAAAATTACAATTAATGGTCACTGACGCAAGGAAGAATTTATACGACACTTGCCATTTGACTCATAACAAAACCTTAAATCTATCACCAGACGCCATCGAACATATTTTATGGAGATTCTGGAGTGCACGCGCTTTTTTTTAATTTAAATATAATCACACACAAAATTGCAGGTGTGTTCGTCAGGTAGATTAGCAAATCGTTTCCTGCAATTTGACTCAGGAAAAGTACGACGACGACGCACATTACTTTTTATCTATGATCGCATTGAGGGCAGTATTTTTGTAAGGCTGGTGACTGTGCACACAATTACATTTAAATATTACCACAGGCAGTGATTAATTATTACAACTGTAGACTCTCCGATATATTTGTAAAAATAAACATTTTTAAATATGAAATATTTCCACCACACTTCATTTCATTGGTAATGCCTTAAGAATAACACATTTTCTCTGTAAGGCAAAACCGTTTTTACACTAATCTACTTGAGAATCTACAGCACTTCCGATTGCTATTCGTGACGTTTAATCCTAAAGCCATCTACTTATGAAAAATCAATTGCCCAACGCAATTGTTGTGAAACATTTTCGACAAGTAAGCGAGTAAAAAAATAATAATCCAAACTTGATTTTGTTAACATTGTGATAACAACATAATATAAAGTAGATTTCAGGTTAGGCTAGCATAGGAAATTTGACAGGGCCGAGTGTCCGTCGGGGGAGACTGAAGCAGCCGTTGTGTGCATCGCCAGGAGCACCGCTTGGAGGGGCTGCAGGGGGCGGGCCATACTTGTTATATCACTAGCCGTCTCCGACGCCTGCCGGATCAGGTTGATCCAAGCCACGGGCATTGGTTTTGGTAACACAGCTGCTCGTTCACACAATGCAACCATTATCGACAGACCCAACTGGAAAATAATTAATAAAATATTATATTCAGTACACCAACAATCTGTACATAATTAACCAAAATAAAATTATATCAAACATAAAACCAGGTTAATAGTTTACTACTCATATAATTAAAGGATAATCATACAACTGGATGTAATATAATACCCCATAATTTTTTATATAAATACAGAGTAACATTTGAAAAAAATTTAATATTACATAAATTGCTTTGATTCTCATCAAGACCACCGATGTATTAGCAATCCATAAAGCTGGATGAATAAATATCAAGATGGCGGACCAAGTAGACGAGTCTGAGTGAGACAACACTAATTGTTTAAGCGCACTAAATGTCAGTTCGTGTGAATTCTCGATAGAGGTGTACATCGCTCTTCATTACCTTGATTGTTGCCTCAGTCAATCTCATCTGCTTGGCCCGCCATCTTGATATTTATACATCGATGGTCTTGACAAGAATCAAAGAAATGTATGTAATATAAAAAAAAGCGGTATTATTTTTCCGATACTCTATTTCTCGTATAAATATTTTTACTGAGTAAAATCTCAACCATTATCATCATCATCATAAGCACTCCAGTTCAGTGATGAACCAAGGCTTCCCGCACTTAATGCTCCTCCAGTTATTAATACCTAAACTCCTAACTACCTTATAGAACTCGTCAGGTAGTTAGGAGTTTGAACAGGCTTGCTGGATAGTATTTCCGATACTATCCCTCCTGCTCTTTAACCCAACCTAATGTTAAAGCCCTAATAAACTGCACTACGTTCACGCTCTTATATAATGAGTAAATCTCATCGTTCCGTCTAATTCTAAATAGTCCCGGTGCCTCCTGAACAGGACCCAAGATCCTCCTAAGAATCTTCCGCTCGAACCTAAGTAGCCTATCCTCTTCAGTTTTGGTAATAACCCATGTTTCTGCACCGTAGGTTAGTACTGGCCTAATTAGCATCTTGTATAATTCTACCTCTCAACCATTATATTATAAATAAATAAATATATGAAGGAATGAGAACAATTACGAGTCGCGATACAAGCATTTTTATGAGTTTACAGATAAGCCACACACACACACACTAGAATGTTGTCTTAGTTAAAGAAGATAACTAAACATTTTTAATTGGGACAGGATTGCTTACATAAACAAAACTCGGCAATTACTTACAGTGGTCGCCATTAAAAAGTGCATTAAATTTTTATAATGCGGCGCTGGCGTCATACTTCGATGATTCACCAAAGTGGATCCTTCGCAAAGCAACAAACAAAGAGATGAAACTGGACCCCATTCTTCTGCGTCATTTAAATATCTGCAATATGGAATGTTATTAACAATATGTTAATATATTAACAATATGACAATAGTAAATTTATTAAATTGTCTCATACTCTGTGAAATAATGGACCATGGGGTTGAGCAAGTGAGGTTCTCTACGCGCTGCGACGGGTAACGCACACAATAATCTCGGCCAAAACAGGTTTAAGGGCACACATTGATCTTGAGGACCCACTTGTGCCAAGATACGAAGCACCAAATTCTAAAAAAAAAAACAATTATTACGAATTCGAATATTTTTTATTAATATTTTAAATTTATTCTTTACCTTTCCTTTCCTCACATTAATAATGGCCGTGAGTCTGTCTTCGAAAAGTAATCCGGTGAAGAGTTTCGCTAACAGTTCATGTTTGTTTTCATCTAATAAATTGGGTATTGAGCTTGTTCCGGCCGGTGGGTGGGGCAGAGTGCCGCCCAGAGAGCCGGCAACGGTCGGGGCACTTTTGACCGGAGCTCTTCCTTCCAAGAAATTGTCCTCGGGAGGAGACCCTGACGATTGATCATCATCGCCGATGATGAGCTGCATAGCCTCTTGTAACATTTGCTCTGTTTGTAAAAGTTGCTTTTGTTTGTTTTCACGTTCCTTTAAAATAAGTGCATTAGCTATGGCTGGAGGTTCTCCGATATCCTCTACTCGTAAAAGTATTCGATAAAGACTCTCGATAACGAGCAACGTTTGCCGAGTACTTTTGGAAGCACCTCCCACGACGCCAGCGTTTCCTCCTTGAGTCGGTCCCGGTTCAGCAGATTCGGGTCCTACGACTTCCATGTCGATAATTTTACGAGGTGCAGTCACTGAAGAATACTACAAACCGATAACAATATTAATATTTCTTCATTCAAAATATTCAATAAACAATTTACCTGTAATTTTCCCAGGGAGTTTTCGAACTGCAATGGAATTTTGTTTCGACAATTCTCAGTGGTTTCACTCCGAGCACTATCACGTCTTTCTCTACGTCCATCATTAGAATTCGCATTATTCCTATTGTTAAGGTTTTGTTGACTGAATGGATGATTTTGTTGGTTCACTTTATGAGCCTCTTTGATCATTTCTTTTTCTCTTTTGGCTTTACGATCCATAAATACCTATGCACAATACAAGCGATCAATAGAATGTTGTTAAATATGCTTCATATATAATTCTTACAGTATAATAGTAGTCATCAATGTATGGCGTCCCCGTGTGTAATTGCATCATTTGTATGTTGAGAAGCCAGCGTTTTTCCCGGCGTGTCATGAGTCCACTGTAAGGGTCATTCGGATCCTACAATTTCAATCATTTAAAATATTTTATTCAAAGCAAAATATGTATTAATATAATATAAAGCCTTACTGAATTCTCCAAATCGGATATTAACTTGCTGTCCCAACTCTGCGGAAAATAAAATATTATTTAATGGTTTAATAATAATACATAAGAATGATGAGAATAATATGAACCTTTTGTCGTTGATTTTGATAGTTATTTTGCGGCCCCTTGTTGTTGTTATGATGGTTATGATTTGAATTATCATGATGTAAGGGATGCATTCCGGGCGGAGGAAGAGGTACCATGTTGTTCATATGCTGCAAAGGATGAATTCGGTTTGGACCCATCATATGTTCCATGGGAGGTCTCGGTAGGATTCTCAATGGCATCTAACAATAAAAAAGTGATTTTTGTAGATCTTTCAACATTAAAAAGTCTCAATTATACTTACATTAAAGTTTTGAAAGTGTGGATGACGAGGCGGTGGAGGATAATGCTGCGGAGGCATCTGATTTCCTATAAAAGGTGGCTGTTGTGGTCTGTACAGAAGAGGTCCGCCGAGTAACGGATGATTCATTCGTCCCGGAGGCATCATTCCTGGTATCGGAAAACGCCCCTAAATTTATCAAAATATTATTGTTGATTTTATACTTATTTGTAGATGTTTTTAAATTTAATTCCATATTACCGGAAACAGTGGCATCATCATATTCGGAGGCTGCATGTGCATCTGTTGAGGAGGCGGACCTCTGAGCATTTGCGGCTGTTGAGGTTGAGACGGTTGATTTTGTCGGAGATTTCTCTCGAGTTCTTCGACGGTGCAAGCATTTTTTAACCAATTTGTCGGCGGTGGTTGCTGCAGTTATTTTAAATACTTAAAATCACAGTTCTAGAAATCACATACACAAATTATTACCTGTACAATATTATTATTGAGTCCGAATATGGGATGTATTGAATTCGGTGGCTGATCGGAGGAACGTTGCGCAGAAGATGGCGGAGGAAGTGGACTGGAGGTTTCCTCGCCATCTTCCAATACTAAATGTGAGAGAAATGCTTCTAAAAAAAACAAAAGAACAGTATATTGTGAGTGTATATTACAATATGAATAAATTGTGTGAAATATTACCGAGGTCCGATTGTTTAGGGTCAGTTTCGGAGAGTATGAAGTTTTCATGCTGCTGTTCCCAGTCGCCGTCTTCTTCTACAAGAACAGATAGTAATAGTTATGGTTAATTATGGTTAATAGTTATGGTTAACAGTAATATTGCAGGTTACCCGCGGCTCCGAAGGTCTCATCGTTGAGCGCATCATACTCGTCCTCTCTGTCCAGTCCTGCTCCGTCATCGCTGTCATTCAAAGTCTTCAAAACAATCAAAAACAAGTTATCGTACAAAGTGCTTCGTTAAAGAGTTTGTAAGTCATCATGACAGCGATACTGACCGTGTTGAACCCGAAGAACGAGTCCGCCATGTGAGGTTATAGTTGTAGTTATAGTTATAGTTGTGGTTACAGTTACAGTTACAGTTACAGTTACAGTTATAGTTACAGTTAAAGTTACAGCGACACTCTTTAGGAAACATAAGACAGCGCAACACGGCGAGGCGCAGGCTGAACACTCTTACACTCTGACAGACGGCGGCACGCGACAAACATCATAATTGCCATATAAACATATTTATACTTGCAAAATTATTCATTAATTCAAGAATATAAAGTAAAATAAGTCTATTTCGTATAAAATAAAGCTTAAATATTAAAATTCATATTGCTTGAAGTGTTTCTATTGTATTTATTTATCAATCCAAATACAATACATATTAAAAAAAAGTATGTAAAAGATGTGATCTCGGTCGAAAGTGTTGTTTGTATTTTATATCTACTCTTAATTTAATGCTTTGTTCGCATTAGGATAGTTGGACTGAAAAGTAGTAACTGCATTATATCTGGCAATAGGAATACCGCCACTATTATTCAAAATTCCATCTATTTGAATAAACTTTTCCTGTAAACTAATTATAATTATTCTCATACTGTTTACAAATGTCTAGTCATTTTAATTATTAAATTCAAATTTCAATCATTTTTATAGAAGAAACACAAATAAAAATATTTTCTTTAACATATTAAGGTTTATTTAATAATACAATATTATTCAAAAATGTGATGTAATCAATTACAAAAGGAAACCTTGCTGAAAAACAACACATTTCTATATCAAGATAATATTATTTTTAGTCTCTCATGAAAAAATTGATCCTTGTGACAAATGCTGTTTTTCCACCGAGGTCTTCAATTTGATTCTGCACTACAATCTGTCTTAGAAAAGTACAAAATGTATTTCCGTTTAAAAAAAATAATTACAAAAATTTCAAGACTAGAAAATTATATGGTCAATAAGTTTTTTTTTTCAATTCATACTAAAGATACTTCGTCAAAAAGTTAATATGGCATATAAAATCAAAAGATTGCAAACAAATTCTAAATTACGAGGTAGAATAATACATATTTAATTTTCAATGTCAACACATAACCAAAATAAAATTAATCAACACAAACATAATAAAATTGGTGTATAAAGATGGCAAAGGGTATTCAATTAATTCATGTATTTTTTTTCATTTTCCAATAATGGCAGTATTGTAAATACATATCACATTTATACATATAAGATTATATTGTGCAATAAATATTATTATTAAATGTATCCTCTAACTTAAATTATAAACACACTTGAATAAAATACCCGGCTGGGATTTAATAAAAATGACAATTGATAGTATGTATTGTGTAATTAAACTTTAATTATATTTAACATTATAAAATTTCTCTGTTGTTCGAGTAAAAAATAAAAAATAAACAATATCAATGGAAAAAATAAAAATTGACTAACTTTCATGACCAAATTGTGTTTGGCATACGCTAATAATTGATGTGTTAATTATTTAATAATAATTCTATCTAATATTTTGGTTTGATCAAAGTATATTTGAGCAAGTGGATTAAGTAAATCAGTGCATGAAAGATTGATTGAAGAAAACTTCTACTATTTTGATACAATTTTTAAGGAACATGTATAAAAAGTGTGTTTGGCAATGAATATTGACTATGCGATTAAATGGCAATGTATAAATTTACTGGCATTGTATATAAATAAAAATTTGTACATTTAGGAAGGATACTGTTGTCGATCGAGTTGACGGAAAATTAATATTTGTCAAATAACAACTTAAAGTATAACAACAAATCATTGAGCGAATATAACCTTTTTTTGGTATATAACATTCGTATGAATGGCATTTTAACGTAATCAAGCGGTGCTGGAATCTACTTGAACTCCGCTGACCAAGGTCGAATTAGGCACGGTGATCATCGGCTCTTTCGACAGATTTTCCCCCAACAATATGGACAAAGAATTACACAGCTTGTTATAATTTTCTTCGAGCACACTTTGGTATTCTATTCTGTCAGACGGGATGAGCTTGCCGTTGATTTGCAGCGCCGTGTGGCAAACTTTCAAAAATTCCCTGTAAATATTCACGTTGTAATAAATAATTCAAATTAATAAAATGCTCACTTACTTATAGATATCCTTCAACTGCTTAACTTTTTCGTCAGGATACATCTTTGCAAGTTCAGAGTCTAAAAAGACAGAAGCATAGGCGAGAGGCCCGGCATTGACCTGGACACAGATACTTCCCTGCAGTCTGTAATTAAATATTAATTAAACTTTACCACTTACAAATATTTTATATGACGGCATTACCTCAATTCCAACTTTTTACTATCGTAGTTTTTGGCATTTATTATATCGCTGAGCTCACAAACTCGACACTTCATTTCTTCCAATGCAACTTCAATGGGGGCTTTTTCTTCAACGTGAACATCCACAACATGAACACGTTTTTTCACATATGGAAATGAAGATTCAGCTAGAATTTACATTGTAACAAATACAGATATTGTACATTTAATGATACATAACAGAATCACACAGAATATATGTATTTCATAAGAGTAAGGTAAGCATTTCACAGATACAGAAATTAAAAATTACTCGCAATTAAACCTGATTTTAAATATTGGAACTGACTATTAATTCCTATAAATCAGAGGGATTTTGAATATTTCCTTTGATTTAAATTTAGAGTGCGTAATAAAAAACTATTATATACATACAGGGAAATTTTACCTTATTTTTATACAGAAATTTACAATTTTTTTTACGGATTTTTTTTTTTCCACGTATATGGATAAATGATTTTTATTTTATGGTAAATGTCAATTTGAATATTTTTTCACCAGAAATTTACGCAATAGACCATCTTTTTCCCCGCCCAAATGTTAATATACGAAATTTATGTTATTAATTGTTTAAAACTACACTCTCAGCCTAAAAAAAAACCTATAAAAGCAGATATTCATTTACATATTACAAACATATATGAGAAGGAAGTTAATACCCCAATTGTATTGTAGAATATATTCCCCGTGATAAATCAAGCTTAATTATAGTAATGGGAGGTATATTATGTCGGAGTATGTAAACATTATTTTATTAAATTAAGTGAATTAAATAATTTACTTGTAAGAATAGTCTGTCTCTTCCACTGTTCTTCGACATTGCCATGGGTTCGTCCGTCTTTAGTGAAGGGAGTCTCATACATAAATCTCCTGACATCATGATTTCTATCAAATTCTGTTGTTCTTTCTTGATTCAACTCGGATGAATCAAAATGAGGTTGTACAGATGTCACTTGGATATATGCAAATCTTGCATCCAAATTTTCCAGTTGAACCTGCGAATGAAAACAATAAAATAAAATGCTTGTTTAGCTAATTTAATTTACATACTGGTGCAGAATCCATGATCATCTTGACGACTCCACTTCCAAACTTTTGTTCATATAATTGCAAAAGTCGTTCAGATATTTCACTGAGAGTTGTTATTTTTGGCTCTTTATAAATGTATTCCGTACCGCTGTCGTCTTCAAAATACGCATTACCATAAAAAGTCACTCTGTAAAACCTTGAACAAAAAATATTGTGTTTTTTTTTTATACTAATGACGTGAAATATATTGTGTGCGATTTAATACCTTCCGAGTAGACGGCGACCTGTGTTTTTAATTTCCAATATCTTAGTACAAGACTGCATCAGGTGTTGGTAGCATTTAGTGAGCGCTTCATAGTTTCTTTGCTTTTCATAGATTGGAATTATCAGGCGATACAGAGGACCGAGTAATTCATAGCGCTCTGCTTTGTCAATATACGAAGTGCATAATTCCAATTGCTCAAGAAGCGCCTGTTCTGTATATTGAATATCCACGGCACCTTTAATAAAAAATAATCATCAATAAATAAGCAAATAAATCTTGCAGTGAATATTAAAAAAGCACTTTATCGATTATGTATCAATTTCAAAGTCAAATAATTTAATGTGCTATTAAATAAATTGTTTGTTTTTTTTTTGTGAGAACTTTAAAAAGAACAGTTCAGAAATATTTAAACAATGGAATTAATTTCCATAGGCATAGCGATAGAAAAAAGTGTGTTAATTGGATGTAATTCCCACAGTATATTATGCTAACGGTAAAAAATGTAGCCATGACCGTGAAACACAAACAAAAAAACTAATTCAGACAACATTGTTTATCAATATGGAGCATTTATGGAATGCATTGTGAAAGAAGAGTCATTTAGTCATCCGATGAACTCAAATAATGGGATAATTGAAGAGCAATGTTCAATACCATCAGACGGTCCTGTAATTTAATCTAAAAATCATACGATCGATCGTTGAACACATGAAGTGGCGTGATTCGTCCATATATATACATCTCTAATATGTTTTATCACAACACATAAACATTTAATACTTTGTTTTGTCTTGGGCAATTTAATCTGTCAGTTTGTAGTACATTTGATTATCTAATTGATTGAAACCATGAATAGAAAATAATCATGCACTTCAATCACTCAAAATTATTTTAATTTCATTCAAAATTTAAACCAATTCAAGATGTCTTCCCAAGCCGTTTGTGTTACAACAAATTTGTTATTAAAGTGAAGTACAATTGGCTTATTTTATATATTATTAAAATAAAATAATTATATATTCATAAAGTTTGAATTAACAATTTTCTGTCGGATTTCCCAGATTCGTAAAAAGTGAATACTATTTTTATTAAGAGCCGCTCTGTTGGCGACTTTGTTTAACTGTAGGAATACATGTAATTGTACAGGGTCATCAACAAATTTATCATAAACAATATAGAAAATAAAAGGAGAACACGTTGATTCATGAATATGTAGAGTAAATGTCACAGCAGTTTGCGGTAAGTTAGTTCTCATTCATGAAACAACGTATAGGGTTGGCAGATTATTTATATGAAGATAAAATAAACAAGAAATAAAATTTAGTTAATTGATAAGCGAGTGTGTTTTTTATGTAGTATTAAAAATTAATTATACAATATTGTGAAAAAAAAACATGATTTTTGACTTACTAAAATTGATTGTTAAGAATGTAAAGTTATAATCATTTTTGAAATTTTGTCCTGTAATTTTTTTTTTAATAATTTGTTGTTATTCCATATTTGAAAACCAAAACGAATTAACATATATTTTTTAAACTAAACTATGGTTTCTACAAAACAGGAAAATATACCTTATTTATTAAGAATTTGTAGTTGAAAATCACATCTAATATCTTTTTTAAATAAAAATAATTTTAAATCAATAAGGAATGAATACAGTGTGAAACAAATAAAAAATATTATATTTTAGTAAGGCCCTGAACTTAACATTCTCTGGCTGTGCCGTAAAAGTATAAAACAGACGAAGAGCCTTGTAAACTTGTGAGTCGACGATGGCCAGCCAATCGGTTATGTTTTGGGCAGTGGTACTCTCGATGCTGTGCAGCACTATTGATGGATCTTCGCGCCAAATTCAGATCACCAACTATGATGTGAATCAGCAGCAACCATTAACTAATCAACATGAACCAACCGAGCTGAAATTGGCTCATGTTGTAAGTATCGGAATAAATTTTTCAAAAAAAATAAATAAAACCTTTTGTTTATAATAAATAAATGAAAATATTATACATATACAATACCAAGTGTGTGCATGCACAAAGTAAACGAATAGATAAGAAGGATGAAGCGAATTAACATTGAATCTGTTGAGATGTCCCGCTCAATTGATGATAATAATGATTTATGATATTGACAGGTCTTCCGGCACGGAGACAGAACCCCAGACGTCGAGGAAATGAACCTGTTTCCTGATGACCCTAACATTGAAAACACATTCGAGCCTTTCGGCCTTAAAGCCTTAACAAATGTAAAAAAAAAAATTACATTATATTATGCTTTGGTTTTTATGTGATTCAATATTGCAGCAAGGAAAAATGAGAACTTATCAAGTGGGTCGAATGCTGCGACAAAGGTACAGAAATTTCCTTAGTAAGCTGTATATTCCAGCGGAGATTAACATCAGAACTACGGATTACGATAGAACTAAAATGAGTGCTTTGGCTTGTCTTGCCGGGCTGTATCCGCCGGAAGAAGAGCAAGTGTGGCACAAGGATATCATGTGGCAGCCAATACCATACGACACCATTCCTTTTGACGATGACGACGTAAGGAATAACACATAAATACAATTAGAAATTACTAATAGTTAATATTGCAGTTGATGTATTATTACACCTGCGATCGGTTTGAAGAAGGCAGAACTGAAATGTTACTATCTGAAGAATTTCAACATAAGCTCGAACCTTACAAAGACCTGTTTGAAGAAATGAGTTTTTATACGGGGAGGAACCTAACAACTCCAGAGGATATTTTTTACATAGATAACCTTTTCCAAGCCGAGGTAATCAATTTATAACAATTTATAGGGCGTCATAGTCACTTATGACAACGACTACCATCCATCACGTTAGTAGTTCAGTATTAACCAATTATTACATCACTACAACACAATGTCACGACACAGACAAATGCCCATCTCAATTGATACATACGATACAATCAATTAAAGAATGTAACAAAAAACACACATATACACACACCAAATGTATTGATTGATGTCTTGTAGGCGAATTATAATATCACTCCGCCAGACTGGGCAACTCGGCTCATGAAGAGAATACAAGAAATGACTGTGATAGAATACGAATTAGAATTTTCTACCGATGAACTGAGAAGAATTTCTGGAGGTACACATAAAATTCCAACTGCAAATTTAACATTTTTTTAAAATTATAACACTATTTTAGGAACAATGCTGGCTAAGATGATAAACGACTCTTATAATAAAATAAAAGGCACTTTAAGGCCACAAGGAAGGAAACTATTCCTATATTCGGCTCATGAAAATAACGTGGCCGCCATACTTTCATGCTGCGGCGTCTTTAATTATCACCAGCCAGGATATGCGGCCACATTTATATTAGAATTGCACGAAACGTTGCATACAAAACAGCATGTGTTTAGAGTATGTTTATAAACAATTTCAATAATATAGTAAATAATTTTAACTGATTGTGGAATATATTTTAGATACAATACTACAAAGATGTTTATGGGGAGCCCGAAACGTTAGTGATTCCAAACTGCGGCGAATACTGCCCATTTGATAAATTTTTACAATTAACAAAAGATGTTGTGACAACCAATTGGAAAGAAGACTGTAAATCAAAATACAAATAAGAACAATATAGTCAGATATTATTTTGTACTTATTATAATAGTTTACTTTATATTTATTGATATTGAATAATGTAATCAAATTGAACATAATAAATACATTATATAAAAAAAAACATTTATGACTTTAAATATAAAAATTAAATGGGGGAAATGCAATTGCTCTTATCATTAATATATTAAGAGCTTGGGAGAATAATACTAAATATAATGCGCATATATATTTATATTAGTTATAAACGGTACATGTACAGACAAATAGAAGTACACCGTATAATACACACAAGCGTACACATTATTTGCCAATTTAACACAAGGATAGTAGCGGTGACACGGTAACGATGGGAGGCAACAACTGCTGCTGCTTCGGTGTTTTCATTGGCTTACTACTCATCGGAGGTAAATTAAACCCAATCAATAAAAGCCATCCGCAGATAATCGATTACAAACTTTCAGCTCTATTTGGGGTATTCCTCATGAAGAGATCTAATGAGGATATCACTGTTTTAAAACAGATTCATGTGGTGCGTAGCTGTGTCATTATATAAAAAGTCCCAGTTTACAACCAAGCTTTATTTTAGATCTTCAGTAATGGTCAGAGAACGCCTTCTGATTCAGAAGTTGATATATTCCCCTTAGGAATTGATAAAAAATCATCATTTTTTCCATACGGTTTGGAATCCTTGACAAACGTAAGAATAAAAACAACACCTAATTACCGATTTGTATTAATGTAATTCAATATTTAGGAAGGTAAGATGACAATGTTTGAGGTAGGTGAATCAATAAGAGCTCTGTATCATAACTTCCTACCGGAAGTCTATCACCAGCAAGACATGGTAATGCAGACAGCCGACACGAATTTGGCCAAAATGAGTGCTTTAAGTCTATCAGCGGGATTGTGGCAATTAAGTCATGACAATGAGTGGATTGAAGGTTTGAAATGGGGGCCTGTACCGTATAAAAATCAACACTTCAAAAATGATTTTGTTAGTATTTACAACTACTACGACAACATTAAAGCATATAACAAGTTATGATTTCAGATGCTTTATGAGAACAACTGCCCTAGATATATTCACGAGAAAGCTAGAATAACAGAGATATATTTAAAAAATATGTATCTGCCTTACAAAAATCTATTTCAACAGCTCAGTTACTATACCGGAACAAACATAACTGAACCATCACAGGTTTTACTACTTCACAATCTTTTGATGACACAGGTAAAATAATTTACTAAATATTGCGTTGTAATTATTAATTTGTAATTGTGTATTTGAAATGAAGGAAGACATGAATAGAGCTAGTCCAAAGTGGGTAAAAAATGTGAAGAAATCAATGAAAGATATTGTAAGATTAGAATACAATATCAAACTGCACAATACAATAATGAAAAAATTAAGTGCGGGTAAGTGATTATAATAACAATAGTTTTGTTAGATAGTAGTATTATATAAAAAGATTTTATTTCAATATAGGTTCACTATTGTACAAAATTATATCGGACTCAAAGCAGAGAATCCAAGATGACCGAAGTGGGAAATCTAGTATAAAATCCTATTTTTATTCGGGAAACTTAAACAACGTGGCTGCAATTTTGGCCGCCACTGGTCTCATGAGACCGCACCAGCCAGAATTCGGAGCCGTATTTATCATTGAACTGCATTTGAGATCTTCATACAATGATTACATATACAAAGTAACTACATATCTAATAAAAAAAATTAAAAAAAACTATTAAAGTGATTAAATTTTCAGTTATTCTACTGGGATAACGATTCAGCAGTTCCACGTTTGCTTAAAATGCCCCATTGTGATACATTGTGTAGATTGGAAGAGTTTGAAGAGCAGATGAAGGATATATTGGTTACGAATTATTTCGATGAATGCAAACCATATTCTTAGGTCACATTTTTAGCGAAATACTAGTTATAAATTTGTGTACATATATATTAATTAGAACAAGATAAAATCTCACCTGTGTCAATTTTGAGTCCAGTTTCATCCCGTGGTATATTGGAAGATATATTAGCAAAAGATTCGGCACCCCATGATTGGCAGCCTCGCAGTTTGAGATACTCGGCTATTAATGCAGCAATATGAAGTTGACAGCACATTGCCTGAATACGTTAATATAATAATTTGTATAACTTTATTGAATTTGTTTACTAATATTTTATTAATTACTTCATCAAAATTGAGTGTCCGATGATGATGTTGAGCCATTGTGTCCAACCATGCATGCCTGAGCCTCGGTGTTGCTCTGTAAGATACGGCTAATGTGTGCTGCAATTCGGCCAATCTTTCTTGCTCGGCTCCCCATCCGCTACTTCCAGCGCCTCTGACAACCATCTCTTCTGTTGCCGTCAAAACTGTTCTTATACGCCTGGTCAATTCTTTCACTTCAGAAGGAAATCCTTAAATTTCGATCACACAATGTATAAATTATAACGATTGTATATATTTTTATTAAATACCTGTTCCTTTCATGACTTTGTCACTACTAGCGTAGTTATTTATGAGTGATAATGACTCTTGAAATCGTGTATTATTCAAAGTCACCACACTGCCCAACATTTTGGATACTCCGATTATAACCTAAAGATTAAATTTATTGTAATGTTTTTAATAAATTAAAAATTTTGTTGTATTAAAATTACTTGAAGGTGTATTCTTGTGAGTCCTTTTCTTTCAGTGTGTTCAAAGTTTCCTCTCATAAGTAAATAAAGCATTGCCGCAGATTCTTGACGTAATGCACTCAATTGACTGTCGCATCCTTTCAATAAAACACTTACTAGATTTCCACAAAGGGAACCGTTGCCTACAAATATTCCTCATAAAGTTTTTTTATTAAATGTATTAACATTTTTTAATTACCTTTAAATAGTGTGTCTGAAAATTGATTGACATACATTCGCAATGCTGCAAACATATGCTTATAAAGTGTTTCACTCTGAGGTAAATTCAACAATCTGAGATAAGGTTTTGCAGCGTATCCATTTAAGGGACCGAAATGTTCTGTATAAAGACATATTCTATCGATCACTATCAAGCCTACTTCGGTGGTCAGACAGCCGGCAGACATAATGATACTTTCTAAAGCATTACTCTTTTCTGTAAAAAAAAAAGTCATAAATATATTTTACAAAAAATAAATACCAATTTATTTTATTCATTAAAACCTTTGGCAGCAGATAAAAGGTTATCTCTATTGACGGTATTATTCTTTTCCGGTAATGTGGGCGGTTCTTTAGTAAAATCTGGAGGACTCATTCTAGCCGGGAGTGTTCTCGCTTTGAGAGGTTTATTTTTATTAACTATTTCTGGAACTTGGTAGCTTGTATCGGAAGATATCACTTTTTTACCCACATATTTAAAATGTTGGATGCATAACCTGAAATGAGTATATACAATTATTTAAATAGTATAAAAAGTCACATTAGTTAGATTGATATAAATAGAGGACTAACTCAAGGACATTGAAGAAGGAATGCAGTTGATTTGGCGTGGAAGTACCCCACCACTCGACTAACTGTGCATCTTCCACATATTTCAGCACAAATAGAAAACAGTACAAAACATCCTGCACCTCCGATTTAGACAACACTCCAAATCTGAACATCACAAAACACACATAAGCAAGCGAAACGTAACATCAAAATGTTCAAACATGAAAACAACCTATTCACTGAATCTACAAGATCTTTACAGTCGGCAAACTTGACAGTTTCAATGCCGTGGTTAGAATATGCTTCACCGGATATTGTAGATACATCAGATTCGAGCGATACGTTTGAATGACCATTAGAATGCCCTATAAATATAATTGCACACTGAGATGTAAACACAGCAAACATAGAAACATTTACCCACCGTTAGTTCCAAGGGGTACAAAAAACGTGGACTCTTTAAATTGTCCTGAATTCCTCGCAGGACTGTTATGATCAAAATGCAGAGTTAACCTGTTTCTTCTCGGTGTACAAATAGAGCTTGTGACATTGGACTCCTTGCTAGTTCCTAAGCTTAGAGAATTAGCATGACTTACATCTCCATTTTGTTTATTAGAAAATGTGTTCAATTCACTAGATAAATCTTTAGCAGTCAGACGATGAATATTATCTGAAATATATTAATATTTTAATTATTTTGTACAGTGGTACTTTGACATACGAATGCCCTGACATACGAATGTTTTGAGATACGACGAATAATATTCGAGAATTTCTACCTTGACATACAACGAAAATTTGAGATACGAATTATTATGCGCGATAATTTTATAGATGATCGTTAACTTTTATGGAAGATCGCTACTAGAATTTCGCACCAGAATTGTGTATATGTAAAAATCAATTAATAATCAAAAAATATTTATTATGTACGTTATTACTAGTTTATTTATTTTAACCTCAAATTATCCATTGCCAATTTTACAAAATTTAAAATACATAACAAAATACAAATGTACATAAACATTTTTTATTCAAAAACACATGGTACGTTAAGAAAACCATTTTTTTTGCTAGGACTTTTTGAGGGGCTGGAACGGATTAATGGCAGTTTGTATGGGAAAAATTGCTTTGAGATACGATTGTTTTGATATACGACGATAATCCCTGAACGAATTAAATTCGTATCTCGAGGTACCACTGTATATATATTTTTTAATATTTACCACATGTAATTATAAGCCACGGTGTGTACAATGAAGCAATTCTGCTCCTCATTAATTTTGTCTTGTATCGATCATCAAGTTCATGTTTTACCATGAGATCTTTGAGAATAGATAATGCTAGCTTTCTTTTTTGTGGAGCTTCATTCAAAGATAAGTATACATGCTTTTGAATTGTGCCGGCTAAGAAGTGACTTAGAATGAATCTTTCACTTGGTCCGCCGGGATCGTTGCCTAGAGAAAAAAATTAAGTTGTTTAAATTTAAATTCACAGTTCTACTTAGTTTAGTCACTTACTAGTTGTCCAATCATTTGAAGATAATCTTATGTGTTGAAGAGGCAAGTTGAAAGCAATGTAGTGTTCATGTTGACAGACGGTCTGTATAAACGTCAACTTGAATTCAAAGAGGGCTTTCGGATCACACGGCTTAAATTTATCAATGTATATTTGGATCACCCTGAATATAAAACCTCTATCCATAAATGTAAGGCATCTCTTCAAAAAGAGTGCAAAATTTTTATTGATCGTGTGAGTTTGAACAGGTTGTTGAAGTATGTATGACGGTTCTAAAGCATTGGCAAGTTTTTCAATATGAGAACAGAAACTCTCTGGAAATCGTTCATTTCGGCACATCTATAAAAATGATTGATTAACAAAATGCAGTTCAAATGATATTGGTGCGATAGTTTCTCACTTTTATTCGACCGGTGTTGATTAAATATTGGGCCATGCTCTTTGAGATGATTTGAAAAAAGAATGAAGAGTGTTGCATAAACTTGTGACCGAGTAGAAAGTCTTGTTGAGTTGAAACTACAAAGGTATGCAACGGTGCCACCAAATGTTCATGTACACCAGTTCCAACACATACGAATACATACTAAAATTATATATATTATTCAATTAGTAAGAATATTGGTTAATGTAAAATATATGGGGTTTTTACCTTTATATAACTATCGAGTAAATCTTTTTTACCAGCATCGTGCACCATGTGTACCAAGTGCACCATGAGTCTTACAACTTGGACGCCAATTTCACTCGTACCTTGAGCCATAATCTAAGCAAAAGAAAAAAATTTAATTTGCTATCATCAATATGGTTGATAATCAATTCACTCACTAATATTTCGAAGAGTTGATTTAGAATAGTGGGTAGGAAAGGTATGAGCGTTGTTAGTTGTATGGCGTGTGCGGCCTTCAATATTTTGCATGTCTCCATCTCAGACGGAGTTGCAGCAGGTTGAGTTTGCAAAAGCTTCTCGCAATGACTAAACAGATTCTGCAGTTGTACGTCTCGAGTGATCACTGTTGAATCGAGAGTCAAACTACACCTAAACAATGGTTTTTCACCGTCAATCCATACAGTCTCTGGCCCTGCATTCTACAAAATATTAATTGATTAATATTTTACACATTTTCAGTCGAAATGTCATTCATACCCCTTTTCCGAGTCCCAGAGGTTGAATAGATAAATATCCAGTAGCGAGATGTGTAGCGACTGGTAAATTTATCACTTCATCGATCAACTTTCCATTCTTTAAAAGTGGAGCCCAGGAATATCTATGAGGAAATTTTTTTATTTCATTGATACGGACTAATGTCGAATGAGTTTATAATTTACCCGACGCATGTTTCCACTGCACAATCATGCTTTTTAGAAATATCACACGAGACATGGTAAAATGTGAATAACAGATGATGTGTGTTGGTTATCTGTACAGGGAGTCTAACTTTGATCTCTTCAAACCACGTCGGAGTTGTGTTGTGATGGATAACTGAGCAAATTTTTTTACTAACCATTCCATTAATTCCGTAAATCAACTAAAACAAATCAATTTTATAAGTTCATTTGCAAAGAGAGATGAAATTAATCATACTGACATTTAGTGGAGCAGCGCCGGGGCCGTCGGAATCTCTGATTTCTACATTGCAAGCAATATTCCTAGCCCGCGCAAACAGCTTTTGAGAGTCGAAATTCAAATAAATTGGATAGACATACAAGTGATTTACGTAAACACTGTGAGGATATTCAAGACAATTGTTAATAGATGCAATTTCGAGTGAGCACGGAGCAGTAGGCGGCATCGGGAATGATTTTATTGGTGCCCAACTACATGTTAAGCTATCTACAATATAAATAATATTAATATACATATGTAAATTAAACTTTTAATTATTAAATGTTTTATTTACTTATTGGTTGTTCGTTACAAGGTTGGATTCCAATTTTCAACCATCCGGGAATAAGACTCAGTTTTGAAATTTTATCTGGTTTGCGGAAGTCTGTCAAAATTTTCAACAAATCTTCATCAGACATTCGTCCAGGTTCTTGTTTATAAATTGCTGGAAAATCAGGCCCGGTGTCTAATTCATTACTGTACAACCTAAAACAAGTATAAAAATTTGTTTACCCTTAAATATCACATCAGTTCATAAAAATAACATACCTAAACAAAGGTTTGGCGGCCCATGCAAATGGCATTCTATAAGATCCCAATCTGCTCGCATAAGATTTGACGCTTTTATGAACTTTCAAACCCAGTCGGGGATCTTTTGCTGCCTTCACATAAGGTTCACTAACTTGATGAACACTTCCTTGTAATATTTTATCAATTCTAATAACAATAAAAATATCCGGATGCGGATTGTTGATTGACAATATAGCCTATAATAAAATATGATTAAACATATGATTTAAAACATTAACATTCTTGCAAGTCACCTGTTTCTTTGACTTGAACCAATCGCTGGGTAGTGTTTTTAAATCGAGTTTCATTTCAGTATTTGAATGATCTGTGTGGAATCCGATGTTGACTTCTTCGGTCAATAAGTTAGAGACGGCTGGATGATTTATATCGAAATAGAAATTTTCAGTCAATTTTCTACCATATCTAGCATCAAACAATGAAAGGTAAGTGCAATACGGTTCCACTTGACACAGCATCTCTTTTTCACCATCAATAGGAGCTTGAAGTCTAAATTTGAGGCTCTCACACTTCAGTAAAACTCTCACACCAAATTGCTCTCTGTGATAACATTGTATGAATTAAATAAAAAAATAATAATAAGTATTAAAAAATTAAACTTACTTAAACGGTTCCAACTGAGGTTCAGGACTAGAACTTGAATTACTAAAATTTATAAATAAACTATTGCGGACATGTGTTCGAGCAAGTGCAATAGAAGCATCAGTTTCCTTGGCATAACTGATGAGTTGAGGATTCATGCTATGCTCCAAGCCCTTTAGTGTTCCAAATATAGCTGGTGGTGGATTTGCTATAGTTGAATCTGAAATCAATATAATCAACATTGCATAAAAAAACTCATTACACAGTATTTTTAATTAAATGTATACCTTTATCAATGTCGTCTTTACGTACAACATCATCAGATTTGTTTTGTTGAATAACAGATATTAAAGTGGAGATCCAACTTTCCAGCTCGTGTTCAGTCTCTGCTGCAAACGTGTATCCTTTATTATTGGTTTCCAATCGAATTTCAAAACAATATCGGCAACGTTTGGGATTCTGTAATCGTATTATTTATATATAAATTACTTCATTAAATATTTATTATGAAAGAGAACTCACTCTGATTATTTCAGTACAATAATCTAATAAAATTGAATTTTTCGCTTCACTTTTCTTCTCATCTTTGTGGATGTCTAGAATATACGAGCCGTCAACATCTTTTCGAAGATAACAATATCGCCTTTTGAATGATTTTGAAGCCAAATTTACAAATATTCGATCAGATCCAATATCCGGACCTTTAAGAAGGTATCCTTGTTTAGTTATTATATCAGTCTTTTTAATATTATCAGCATCTTGATCTGTTTTTTCTTCTATATCAATTTCGTATACTTCTTCCTTCAGTGTAGTTAGAATTGATGATCTAAATTAAAAAGGTAACTTTTGTAGATTTACATTTTTCGATTCATAAAGAGAAAAACTTGCTAATTGAAATACCTTGGCAAGTCGCAATAGGTGCCAGAATATACGCTGTATTTGTAATGCACCAAATTCCAACTTGATGCATAACTCAAAAGTGCCTGACGGGTCAAAAGGGGGCAAGATGCGGCTACTCTCGCATCGGGTACTGTTGTATTTACTGTCCTCCATCTTCTCGGTAAAACTACACACTAAAAATTTACAAATATTTTATCAAATAGATTCATTGAATTTTTTTTTGTGTATACTCAAAAACTTAATTAGAAAAATATAATTTTTGGTGGTATAATTGGAAAATTTATACTAATACTAACCGAAACATCGTCTTGGGGATACAGCAATATTTCTCGTAAAGGATCCGCATGGAGAATACTTTGGTGGTTGGTGACAAATTTTTCAAAATTAAAAGAATCCACACTAATAAGCTTGTCCTAAAATGAATACACACATTTCAAATACAGTAGTTGATATTAATCTCATTTAAGAAAATTATACTTGGAACAAATATTTAATAACAGATATACAGATTTAAATAGAATATATTGGAAATATTAACAGCAATTAGATATAGGAACAAAGTACAGTTGACTTAGTGGACAGCTCTATGAAGTTATCCTTGATAATAATAATCATTGAAGTTTATCAACTGACATGTTTTGGTTCATCCATTAGTCCTCGTCTGGTAGTCTGCTGGCCCAGGACACTGCCGACCTGCAGAGGCTTCACCTCAAATCTTAAACACCGCAAATCTCCTCGTAAACACTATCATTCATGCATAAATGCTCCTGTCAGATATTCCCTGTTTTTTATTTTAAAACCTTATTTATCAAAAAATCGCATTAAAAACATACATGAAACGACAGTTTTTTTTTTATTTTACTCATTTTCATCAAATTGAATACTTTTATTTAAGCTATTTTTTTAAATTATTAAAAAAGTTACTTACAGCTTCAAAATAGTTCAAAGTAGTATTTTAATAAAAAATAATACCAATTAATTGAAATAAAGTGAAAATTCACAGGAAGTAAATGTATGAATGCATGTAAAATATTGTGAGCGTGGCAACATCAGCGGTAACCCTCCTTTCCGTGTCGCGTGTTGAAAGTGAAGCATGGTGAGTGATATTCTGTAGTAATGTAGTAAGCCCCGCCCCCTGCCACAGTCTCCGCCCACCGCGGCTGACCAGTGGAGTCCAGGAGTGCAGGAGTACCTTTAGTCTGAGTACATGTCGCCTTGTGTCTCCAGGGTTTCTCAAGGCTAGTGCAGAGCGGCCGAGTGGCGCTGGTCTCCGAGGGCGAGGACAAGGGCAAGCTGGTCAGCATCGTGGATGTCATCGACCAGACCAGAGTCCTCGTTGATGGACCATGCTCAGGAGTCACCAGGAAGGTCAGTACCACCGTGCACCGCTTGTAGGCGTGGCCTAACTGTATGTGTGCTTGTAGGGAGTCAGGCTGAACCAGCTGCAGTTGACCAAGCTGAAGCTGAAGTTCCCTTACAGCGCAGGAACCAGGGTCGTGCGCAAGGCCTGGCAGACTGAAGCCATCTCCGAGAAGTGGGCGGAGACTAAATGGGCCAAGAAGCTCGCCAACAAGGAGAAGAGAGCCAACATGGGTGACTTTGACAGGTTCAAGCTCCGTGCTGCCCGAAGCTTGCGCAACAGAATCAGGACCGAAGCCTACAAGGCACTCCGCGCCAGAGGTAAACGTTTTCACACTTTATCTTCATTTTACAAAATATTCACATTATCAATTATTTTCCAAAGCTGCCAAGAACGGTATTCTATTCGGCAAGAAGAGCATTCCTAAGAACAAGAAAGCTCCTCGTATCAAGAAACCCGTTGACAAAAAAGCCATCGCTGCTGAAAAGAAAGCCAAGAAGACCACCTCCGCTAAGCCTGCAGCAAAGGCGCCCAAGAAGTGAATGCTTTTATACAACTAAGAAATAAAAAATACCTGAAATCAATCTGAATTTTATTTCTCAAGTATTTTCCTATCAATAATGAAGTAGAACTGCCTTGTGGCCCAGTGGTTAGTTTAACAGATTCGTGAGTGAAGACTCACGGATTCGATCCGCAGCGCCGGCAAAAACTGTGTCACTTTGTAGATTTACTAGATCTGAAGGATTCATAGCTGTGTGGTGGCCTGGGAAACCACCTCCACTATATTCTCCCTGAAAGGCCTCGGTGGCCTGGCCAACCCCTTACAAAGGGACTCTTAATACCGACCAACAAATAAGGAAGGCGTCACTGTACATATTGAAGTAAAATTAATTTTTCTTATATTCTCCGTGTTTAATAATAATAAACAATACATGGTATGCAATTTCAACATATTTTAATTAGACATCTAAGAGCTTTTAACTTCTAACATGTACTCATCGTCAAAGACTAACTGCACAATCATTAATTATCTTTTAAGTTTTTGTAAATATTCAATGATAATTCAGTATAATTCATATTGATAATAATTCATAAGGAATAAAGCACTAAGTAAGTTAAATGTGATAAGAAGCTAATGTTTAATGTGCTATGGATTTTATATGATAACATTTTCTAGTCTAATTTTGAATAATGACATTCCAAATGCAAAAAAAGGGTATAAACTTTGGGTGTTTAGATTATGGCCAGTATTTAATAACAATTATAAATAATTGTGTTTGTTAAATTCGATCATAAGATACCTGAATATGTTATGGTGAATATTCTCTGGATGAATCCACTGAGACGCTCCTACACTTAAGAAGTAAATTCCTTATTTGCTTTTCTAAATCAAATCAGTCCAACGGTCAATGTTTTCAATATGGTTACTTTTTCAAAATAAATTAACAACTACTTATCATCATAATGTAAGTTTATTTCAATTACACACAATTTACAAAAAAAAAACAAACAGAAGTTTTTAAATTGCACAGATTCTGCCCATATTTGATACTTGGCTAAAAAAGGCCTTCAAATTGGATTAATATTATCATAGGAGCACTAATTTCCTTAAATGGTTAATCTAATCCTTATTATTTTACATATGCTTAATTTTTCTTGGCTTAATTCCCAACCAGAAGCCTTTCTCTGCATTTAAGTTAAATGAACTGTTACTTATTTTGAGAGGTATTTGTGTTTTTGGGGTAGGAACAATGTCAAAATTTTGCAACAAATAAAATATTAATGTTTTGGTTTCCATCAATGCAAACCTAGAACCTGCAATTATTTGTTCAATATTTTTTTTTATAAAAAGTTTAAAAGTATTATAATTCATAATTTAACTATACCGATACAATTTCGGGGACCCATTCCGAATGGTATAAATGTAAATGGTTTGATGTTTGATTTATTTTCATCGGAAAATCTCTCGGGATCAAACATTTCTGGATTCGGGAAATACTCAGGATCATGATGAATTGCATATATGGGGATTTGTATTGCTTTTCCAACTTCAACCTGCAGTAATGTAAGAGTTCAATTTAAAATATTTTATATAAAAATACATATAAGGGATTTACCGAAAGTCGAAGTTTAGTTGAATCGTTTGCTGGGGGAAGTGTGTATGGTTTGTTACATTCTCTATTAACGGTAACAGTCGGTGGCCACAACCTCAAAGTTTCTATAAGTGTAATTAAATTATGTATAAGCAAGAGAAATATGTATAGAAATGTCTTTCTTTATACCTGAAACAACCATGTCCATATATTTCATTTGCATCAAGTCTTCATAGAGCAATTTCCCATCCTTCTTTGCGACTACTTCATCAATTTCATCCTGAAGACGCTTTTGTATTTCAGGATGAAGTGCAATTTCATGTGCAGCAAAACAAAGCAATGTTGATGATGTTTCAAAACCAGCAAATAAGAAAAGTACTGCCTGGGCTGCTATTTCATCGGATGACCATTCTAAAATAATATATTTTAGTCTGTCTTTTCATCCAAATTATAACATCCAAACCTCTTTTAACTACAGCTTTTCCTAATTGTGACTCTTCAACCGTAGCAAACCCAGCATCTTTATCATTTGAAGTAGTTTCATGACTCAGTGTACCCTTTTTAGCCTGCATCAATAGTTGTATCATATCTGGTCTTACTATATTCTTTGTTTCTCTGTCTTTTATTGTATTGTTTACCAAACCAAAGAAGAAATCAGTCGCTTCGTTACTAAAGAGATGAATTTTTAAAAACTGCAAACATGACAAACGGTATTTTATTATATTGATCAATTTTAATTTAAAAAAGTATATTATTCGTACTTTCATAATATCAGGCATCACAGCAAAACCTAATATTTTTAATGTAGCAATTCCCTTCACATTTGTAATAATTTTACCCATCCTATAAAAAAGATTGTTTGGTTCATCCAGGGAATTAACTTTTAGCCCAAATGCTGATGATGCTATTGTATCATTAGTGTATCTTGTGGCCAAGTCTTTCATTTCAAGTTCAACGTAATCATTTTCTAGAATATTTCATAGAATATGATAGATATAAAAAATACAAGATACTATTATAAAAAACAAATTGCCTTTATTTTTCGGTTTCTTCATTTCTGACATCAAATACTTTGTTGTATCTTCAGCACAATCAGATACAAAATTAAACATATGCTTCATTTTTAAACTTGTAAATGCTGGACTCAAAGTTGCTCTCATGTCTCTCCATTTTTGACCTGAAGAAATTGAATTTGTATGGTTGTGTATTATTATTTTTTTTAAATATTTTTTCTTATGCACCTGTTAACGATAACAAGCTATTTCCAAACATTCGATCTGCTTTTTCGTCCATAACTTTTACATGATCGTGAAAGTATGCAAAATCCTTAACAGTGATTTGTTTAATTATTTCAATATCCCTGATGAACACAAATGGCTTCACAAATTGGTAAGCTCCGTAAAATCTAAAATGTGAATAATTGACGATAAATAAGTTTCCAATCCCGATCGATCGTCTTGATCCAGGTTTACTCTGATTTGCTGTATTGTAAGGTAAATACTGATTATTAAGTCGGTGAGCTGTGTAACTAGTAATAGTTAAGATCACCGACAGACAATTAATTAACACGTTGTTGTGTGTAAAAAAACAAATTTGTAAAAACCTTCTCAACAAGCTTCTCGGGGCGTATATAAAATAAAATATAATATGATTATTAATAAAATGAATTACTAATAATAAAGTTTATGAGATGTCAAGTAGGTACGTACACCTATTCGTTTTTATTAGTTATTTACCATCTATATACAAACTAGTACTTACACACCTAAGTACATTCATTTATATCCATAATATAAAACTGCACTTACTTTTGATCTGGAAACTGATTATAAGAATCCATTAGCCAATCCTTAAAATGCTTCTTGAAGGTGATGAAATCCCACATATTCCCAATTATCGGCACGCTGAATGGCACATATTTGACCCCATAGTTAGTAAAATAATTCTTCTGTTTGACCCCCAACAAATATAGAAATACTATTAACCCCAAAAGAAGTCCTAGTAATACAGTGTAATACATTTTATTACGAGAGATGCGAACTTCGCGATAATACTGACTCAAATGGACAAAACACACTGGCTACAGATTCTTCTGGTGCTTATTTATTAAACAGTTGACCTTGTTAACATCATCTCCCATAATATAACCGTGGATTTAATATCCTAAAAATAAAACACCATCTTAACGAAACTGTTATAAGTATACAGCTTTATGTCTTAAAATATTTTACAAGAAATCATCTTAATATGGACTAAGAATCAAACAAGAATTCGATTATTTATCGAATATTCATAGAATGTTGACCAGAATGAAATATTTACATTAACTTTCACTTTCCAAAGTACCTATAAGTAAACACATTAGTATTATTTCTAGACAGTATAACTGTATAAGTAGCGAAAATAAAATATTTTTTGTACCTACTAGTGTGTTTATTTATAGATTGTATTGATAACCACAGTATCTCATCGGAAAAAACTCCTTTGAGCAATTTTTAAATCAATAAGATAATGTGGTACATTTTCTATGAAAACTGGCTAAAAAATGCTTGTGTAATATAATTTACTGGTGGAATTGTACTAACTGAGAATTTTTTAGAAGTATTAAATTATTTTTTTATTAATTAGGTATTTAATAGACACAATACACACGCCTAATTCACAACTGAGTACTTATAGAAAGCGGATTCCAAGATGATGGCTGTATATTTTTACTACAGTGTTGCAGGTGGCCACAGCCCGCGCATGTGTGAAGTATATGTATAACATGCATATGTAGTAGTGATGACCACGTTTCAATATATGAAAACAATACGCATGACACTTTTATAGATACAAGTTCATTGGTTATAATATTTTATAATTAGAAAAAAAACTTCTTTTAATTATAGCTTGGTTTTTTCAACTTTAAAAATATTTATGTTGACATTTTTATTACAAAATCTACCACCATTTGTATTGAAAATATAATTGTCATGTATTGATTCATGTGCTCTTTATTTTCCTCGGCTTGAATCCCAACCAGAAGCCCCTCTCTGAATATAAATTAAATGAAGCATTACTTATTTTGAGAGGTATTTGTGTTTTTGGGGTTGTAATAATGTCGAAATTTAACAGCAAATAGAATAATACTGCTTTTGTCTCCATCAATGCGAATCTGGAACCTGCAAACATAATTATTTTGTACTATAATTCAATAAATTAATTCAATAATGAAATCATACCGATACAATTTCGGGGACCGACACCGAAAGGTATAAATGTAGATGGTTTGATGTTTGATTTATTTTCATCGGAAAACCTCTCAGGATCAAATGCTTCTGGATCTGGGAAATGCTCAGGATCGTGATGAATAGCAAATATGGGAATTTGTATCGCTCTTCCAGCTTCAACCTATAGTGTAAAAGTACAATTAAATATGTTTTGTATGTTTGTAAACCATCATTCTATACCGTAAATCGAAGTTTAGTTGAATCATTTGCAGGAGGAAGTGTATATGGCTTGATACATTGTCTATCAGTAGTAACAGCTGGTGGCCATAATCTCAAAGTTTCTGAAAGTGTAATTAAATTATTTAAATGGAAAGATAATATTTAATAGCCCCTGCAAAAATGTACTCAATAATATAGTTACAGAATACAGCTATAAAATCATTGTAAATTGAGAAGTAAATGCATAGGAGACAAACTATTGAAGGTGTACTTGATTATTAATTTTAAAAAAAATTCACTACTACTTCATATTTGACAGAAAATGATTTAATAATTTTTTCGCTTATTTTTGCGATACCCGCTAAAATATTCTCAGATAGTCCAACTTGTACAATCATTTTGTCAGTTATTCCAATATATTTGTATACAAATTGCACTGATACATAAGTAAAATTTAATAATTTACAGGCCCCTCACCTGACACAACCATGTCCATATATTTCATTTGCATCAAGTCTTCATAGAGCAATTTCCCATCCTTTTTTGCGACTACTTCATCAATTTCGTCCTGAAGACGCTTTTGTATTTCAGGATGAAGTGCAATCTCATGTGCAGCAAAACAAAGCAATGTTGATGATGTTTCAAAACCAGCAAAGAAGAAAAGTACTGCCTGGGCTGCTATTTCATCGGGTGACCATTCTAAAATAATATATTTTAGTCTGTCTTTTCATCCAAATTATAATATCCAAACCTCTTTTCACTACAGCTTTTCCTAATTGTGACTCTTCAACCGTTGCAAACCCAGCATCTTTATCATTTGAAGTAGTTTCATGACTCAGTGTACCCTTTTTAGCCTGCATCAATAGTTGTATCATATCTGGTCTTACTATATTCTTTGTTTCTCTGTCTTTTATTGTATTGTTTACCAAACCAAAGAAGAAATCAGTCGCTTCGTTACTAAAGAGATGAATTTTTAAAAACTGCAAACATGACAAATGGTATTTTATTATATTGATCAATTTTAATTTAAAAAAGTATATTATTCGTACTTTCATAATATCAGGCATCACAGCAAAACCTAAAATTTTCAATGTAACGATTCCCTTCATATTTGTAATGATTTTACCCATCCTATAAAAAAGATTGTTTGGTTCATCCAGGGAATTGACTTTGAGCCCAAATGCTGATGATGCTATTGTATCATTTGTGTATCTTGTGGCCAAGTCTTTCATTTCAAGTTCAACGTAACCAATTTCTAAAAAGAATATAATAGGTTTGTTTTATAAAAAAACTGCTAAAAAAACAAATTACCTTTATTTTTCGGTTTCTTCATTTCTGACAACAAATGCTTTGCAACATCGTCAGCACAATCAGATACAAAATTAAACATATGCTTCATTTTTAAACTTGTAAATGCTGGACTCAAAGTTGCTCTCATGTCTCTCCATTTTTGACCTGAAGAAAATCAATTTGTATGGTTGAATATTAATATTTTTAAACATATTTTATATTATGTACCTCTCAACGAAAATAACCCATTTCCAAACAACCGATCCGCTTTTTCGTCCATAATTTTTACATGATCGTGAAAGTATTCAAAATCCTTAACGGTGACTTGTTTAATTATTTCAATATCCCTGATGAACACAAATGGCTTCATAAATTGGTAAACTCCGTAAAATCTAAAATGTGAAGAATTGACGATGAATAAAATATATTTGCTTCATAATATGTATAGGAATTAATAGAACGAAGCGTTTGATGTTTTTTTGCGTGACGACATCCTGCGCATTTCGCAATGAAGTATTTTATATAAAACAACTAAGAGAGCCATTTCTTATAATATAAAACTGCACTTACTTTTGATCTGGAAACATATTATATGAATCCTTTAGCCAATCCTTAAAATGCCTTCTGAGGGTTATGAAATCCCACATATTCCCAATCATCGGCACGCTGAATGGCACATACTTGACCCCATAGTTAGTAAAATAATTCTTCTGTTTGACCCCCAACAAATATAGAAATACTATTAACCCCAAAAGAAGTCCTAGTAATACAGTGTAATACATTTTATTACGAGAGATGCGAACTTCACGATAATACTGACTCAAATGGACAAAACACACTGGCTACAGATTCTTCTGGTGCTTATTTATTAAACAGTTGACCTTGTTAACATCATCTCCCATAATATAACCGTGGATTTAATATCCTAAAAATAAAACACCATCTCAACGAAACTGCTATAAGTATACAGCTTTATTTCTTAAAATATTTTATAAGAAATCATCTTAATATTGGCTAAGAATGTATTGATAATCACAGTATCTCATCGGAAAAATATCCATTGCGCAATTTTTTTAATCAATAAGATATGTATTGTAGTATATTTTACTGTGAATGGTGATAATGTACATAATTTAATGGCCACATTCTTTCCTAAACATATTATGCATTGATAATATGAATATCGTAATAAAAAATTGCTTTTAAATTTGACACACAAATTGCAGTCCATGTAAATCAGTAACGTTTCGAAAAAAAATATCCTCAAAAGTGAAATACATTAATTGACATATTTTTTTATAAATTTCATAGTTAAGTTATTCTTTCCCAATTTCGTTTTGGTATTTATTAAAATGCTTGACCTTGTATTGTATCCTCATCATGCATATTATCTCCCACAATAAAGCAAGCTGAGTTTTGTTTCATTTCAACAATGCCATAATAAAGGTGCCAATAATGAGACATCAAAGACATGGGAGACAAAGATGAATAAGGATTCGTATGACAGCCGCTTGGGGCGCTGCTATTACCGCTCGTACTGTTTATCTGTCACTTGTCGATCTTTCTAATACAGTGCGTCATTAAAAGTTACTTGATATATTCAAGGACAAAAAATATGAGTGAAGTATATGTATAATATGCGCATGTAGTAGTGACGACCACGTTCCGATGTATGAAAACAATACACATGACACTTCTATAGATATAAGTTCATTGGTTATAATTAAAAAAAACATCTTTTAATTATAGCTTGGTTTATTCAACATTAAAAATATTGACGTTGACATTTTTATTACAATTTCTACCACCATTTGTATTGAAAATATAATTGTCATGTATTAATTCATGTGCTCTTTATTTTCCTCGGCTTGAATCCCAACCAGAAGCCCCTCTCTGAATATAAATTAAATGAAGCATTGCTTATTTTGAGAGGTATTTGTGTTTTTGGGGTTGTAATAATGTCGAAATTTAACAGCAAATAGAATAATACTGCTTTTGTCTCCATCAATGCGAATCTGGAACCTGCAAAAACAATTAAGAATATATATAATGAACTTAGAATGCCTTTTTTGAATTAGTTTTTAATAAAGCTTGGCGTTTCCACTATCTTTGTCACTAAAGCGAACGGTTTCCCCATTTTTGCACTTCTGCCCCCCTAGGTCTATTAATTACGTATTCACAGTCAGATTTTCCCAATTTCCAATATTACTAACAACTGATTTCAACTTTGTTGTAATAATGTGTATTCCTTTGACGTGACGTCGAACTTGACAATATCTCCATGAGGAGACGAAACAAATAAATCAATTCAACAGTGAAATCATACCGATACAATTTCGGGGACCGACGCCGAAAGGTATATATGTATATGGTTTGATATTTGATTTATTTTCATCAGAAAACCTCTCAGGATCAAACGTTTCTGGATTCGGGAAATACTCAGGATCATGATGAATTGCATATATGGGGATTTGTATTGCTTTTCCGGCTTCAACCTGCGGTAATGTAAGAGTTCAATTTATAATTTTTCCATAAGAGTATGAGGGATTTAATAGATCTTTACCGTAAATTGAAGTTTAGTTGAATCATTTGCTGGGGGAAGTGTGTATGGTTTGTTACATAGTCTATCAACAGAAACACCCGGTGGCCACAATCTCAATGTTTCTGAAAATTTAATTAATTTATTGATAAGCGATAAAAATATTTATAAATATTTTTTAATACCTGACACAACCATGTCCATATATTTCATCTGCATCAAGTCTTCATAGAGCAATTTCCCATCATTATTTGCGGCTACTTCATCAATTTCGTCCTGAAGACGCTTTTGTATTTCAGGATGAAGTGCAATCTCATGTGCAGCAAAACAAAGCAATGTTGATGATGTTTCAAAACCAGCAAAGAAGAAAAGTACTGCCTGAGCTGCTATTTCATCGGGTGACCATTCTAAAATAATATACATATTTTAGTCTGTCTTTTCATAAAATATTTAAAGCCATCACACCTCTTTTAACTACAGCTTTTCCTAATTGTGACTCTTCAACCGTTGCAAACCCAGCATCTTTATCATTTGAAGTAGTTTCATGACTCAGTGTACCCTTTTTAGCCTGCATCAATAGTTGTATCATATCTGGTCTTACTATATTCTTTGTTTCTCTGTCTTTTATTGTATTGTTTACCAAACCAAAGAAGAAATCACTGGCTTCTATACTAAAGAGATGAATTTTAAAAAACTAAAAATTACACGATATTATACATCAAGTTTAACAAAAAAAAGTATATTTATCGTACATTCATTAGACCAGGCATAATAGCAAAACCTAAAATTTTTAATGTTATGATTCCCTTCATATTTGTGATGATTTTACCCATCCTATAAAAAAGATTGTTTGGTTCGTCCAGGGAATTGACTTTGAGCCCAAATGCTGATGATGCTATTGTATCATTTGTGTATCTTGTGGCCAAGTCTTTCATTTCAAGTTCAACGTAACCATTTTCTAAAAAGAATATAATAGGTTTGTTATATAAAAAAAACTGCTAAAAAACAAATTACCTTTATTTTTCGGTTTCTTCATTTCTGACAACAAATGCTTTGCAACATCTTCAGCACAATCAGATACTAAATTAAACATATGCTTCATTTTTAAACTTGTAAATGCTGGACTCAAAGTTGCTCTCATGTCTCTCCATTTTTGACCTGAAGAAATTCAATTTGTATGGATGAATATTAATATTTTTAAACATATTTTATATTATGTACCTCTCAACGAAAATAACCCATTTCCAAACAACCGATCCGCTTTTTCGTCCATAATTTTTACATGATCGTGAAAGTATTCAAAATCCTTAACGGTGACTTGTTTAATTATTTCAATATCCCTGATGAACACAAATGGCTTCATAAATTGGTAAGCTCCGTAAAATCTAAAATGTGAAGAATTGACGAGGAATAAAATATATTTGTTTCATAATATGTATAGGAATTAATAAAACGAAGCGTTAGATGTTTTTTGACGCATGACGACATCATACGCAAATTGCATTGGAGTATTTTAATTATAATTTGTATTAAACAACTAAATAGCATTGTTTTTATCATATTATATAAATGCACTTACTTTTGATCTGGAAACATATTATATGAATCCTTTAGCCAATCCTTAAAATGCCTTCTGAGGGTTATGAAATCCCACATATTCCCAATTATCGGTACGCTGAATGGCAGATATTTTACCCCATAGTTAGTAAAATAATTCTTCTGTTTGACCCCCAACAAATATAGAAATACTATCAACCCCAAAAGAAGTCCTAGCAACACAACGTAGTACATTTTAGTACGAGAGATGCGAACTTCGCGATAATACTGACTCAAATGGACAAAACACACTGGCTACAGATTCTTCTGGTGCTTATTTAATACATAGTTGACCTTGTAAACATAACATAACTGTGGATTTTAGTATCGTAAAAATAAAACATAATTTCAACGAAACTGTTATTAGTAACGCGACTTTAATATTTTCCAAGAAATCATCTTAATATGGGCTTAGAATTAAACGAGAATTTGATTACATATCAAATATTCATAGAATATTAACGAGTATGAAAAATTTGCATTAACTTTCACTTTCCAAACTACCTGTGAGTAAACACATTAGAATTATTTGTAGACAGTATAACTGTATCAGTAATGAAAATATTTTTTTTGTACCCAACAGTCTTACTCGTGTGTTTATTTATAGATTGTATTGATAACAACAGTATCTGATCGTACGTAAAAATTTTCCATAGCGCAATTTTTTAATCATATTAAAGTATTTAGCATTCCTGGCCACTAAAATAAACCGGTTTTAAGTAATTTGGCCTCAACCATGTAGGCGGGTGTTCCTGATATAAAATTAGTCTCATGCAATATAACGAAATCGAAGATACTGTATAAAAAACCAATAACTGATTCGATTCATAAATTTGTATGTAGAAATAACATTTAAAATTCAACAGTAGGTAATAAAGTATTTGTTAAATTATATATTTATTAGTGAAAAATATGCCAGAATATAATATGTATATCATTTCATCATTATTATATACAAATACTGATTACTGTTCAAAATGCAGTAACTACTAATATTAAAAGAAGACATTTGTCAAAATGACATTTGACCCAATGCTGAAAAAAATACAATGATAACAATTAAAACTAACCAAAGATGCTTATTAAAATATATATATCAATGTATTTCTTTTTTTTTGTTTGCGTTAAATTTCTTATAATAATTTCAATGTCAATGAAGTGCAGCAATTTCTTTGTGGTTGTTAATCACTGATTGTGTTGTTAAGATAAGTGGTTTTTATTAGATAATTATTAAAAGCCGTCACCATTTGATTGTAAAAATATTTAATCTCTACACATACATTTGATTTAAAAACAGATCTTTTTATCTCATTTTAGGAAGACGATATGAAACCATGAAAATCATTCTTTTGGTTCAGAAATAAATAAAAAAAATCGTTTTTTTATTTTATTTTATTGTGATTTTATAAATAAGCTAATAATAACATATTGTATTTCCTATCGTTGATTTTAATCATCTTTTTTAAAAGAAAAGGGATCACCATAGTGTTTTCCCGAATGAAATGCATCATCCTCTGTGAAATTCATATCTTCCGGTGGTATTAACCCTGCCGCAACATTTCTGAAAATTTGAAGATTTAAATAAATATTTTTTTTTGTTTTAGTGTAAAAGATTTATTAGACTCACCTTCCCTCTGAACATAAGAAATTGAAAGTAGAGCAAGCTTGTTCAGTTGTATGTAGTTCAAGAGCTATTCGATATTTTTGTAAAATTAGCAATAATCTGTGTTCATTCTTAAAGTTTTTCTTATCACCAGCACCTAAGACCTACAAAAAAAAATACAATTTTAGCTGTTGTGATAATTTTAATTGAGAATAAATAATTACTAAAACATCCAATTTCGGTTCTAAAGCTAAAAACAGTGATAGCGACTCTTCATTAACATCTTCAATAGTGTTTACATTCCAGGATAAAACACTCCTAAAAATTAAGGTGAATTTCAAATAATTTATTAATATAACGTGAGTAATTCATAATTTTATCTATGACTAACCTGGGAAAAGCAGCTACAGGTCCAATGAGTGACAAACCGTTGTTAAGTCTAAAACCAGTCTGTGAATTAAATGCATTTGTTAAATATCAAAACCGAGAGCTGAGATACAAGAAAAAAAAATCGCATCTTACACAACTAAAAGCATCAACCAAGATATCCTGATCACTTTCATTGTTTAATATTTTTATTACAGATTTTCCGGGTCCTTCATACGCTGCTTTGAGTGTCGGTGATCTGGAAAAAAAACAATGAAATATAATAACGTAATGGAGATTTATACAAAACACACAAAAAAATAATTAGCTACCCAGATAATAATCTGCGTTGTGTACTTTTGAAATTTTGCGCAATCACATTTACAATACTTTTCATCAACATTTTCTTTTATTTGTATCCGATATTTGACAAATTCACATAGTCGATGAAAATTAATTTAGGTTATTATCAAACGTCAAAATTTGATCGCTTAGGATTACCACTCTGAAAAATATCTAATATTGTTTATCACCACTCGATGTTTATGTAATAATCGACTTTTTTGGATGCTGCGGCAAACATTTTTTTGTTAAGATTGCGGAAATGCATTTTAATTTATTTTTGTTGTAAAATTTTGTGTTGCACCGGAAATATACGATTTATTTCCGTTATTTGTAAATATTGTGTAGGCATGTATTATTTTAGTATTGTGTGGATATCGTGGTCGAGATAAGACAAGAGAGAGTGCGAGAGTGAGAAGCGAGGCTGGCAACACTGACAGTATCAGAGGCACAGAGCGACCACTGTTGCCAGGACATTGAGGCGCGCGAGGCTCTGCTGCTGTATATAGGACACTACACCACTACACTGACAGCCCGACTATATACTACACCACTACACTGACAGGCCCGCTATATACTACACCACATCACACTAACACAACTACACCGACCATATACAATAGTGGAGTATGCTGATTGAGAACCCTGAGGCCCTCAAGTCATGGCTGGCGCACATCCTGGAGCCTCTGTCAGTATATTGTTGCTGTTATAACTGTAACTATAACCATAACTATAACTGTAACTATAACTATAACTATGACTATAACAGGTGCGAGGCGGACCCGCTGGCCCTGGCCAAGTACGTGTGTGCGCTCGTTAAGAAGGACAAGCCGCTGCCTGACCTCAAGGACGGCATGCTGGACCAGCTCGATGTCTTCCTGCAGCACCGTAACTATTACTATAACTATTATTACTATTACTATTACTATCAATAACGTTGTCAACACTAACCATATGTCATATTTCACAATAATAACTCCAATAATGAGGGCACTGTTTATTTAGCCACAAAAACACCTGTGCCGTTATCAAAATGTCCCAACTGATAATTGTCCCACGTATATTTTCATATCATTTTGAATTTCCTAAAAATAGCCTATCTATTTTTAATTTTGCTCCCGTGACGAATAAAACTATACCAACAAACTAATATTATTTATTTTATTTGTGCAGAAACGAAACCGTTTGTGGAACTCCTTTTTAAGACGTTAGAGAATCAAGAATACCTCACTGCCGTTATCCCTCCCTTGGCTTCTGAAGCTGCGGAAGCTCCGAAAGAAGCCGATAAAGACACCACCGAAGTCACCGAAATCGCCTCCGTCGACAATGATGTGCCCGTCGATCAGGACGAAGAGATTAACGATGATAAAAGGGATAAAGACTCTGACAATAATCTCAAAGAGTATGCTGATGGAAAAAAAGACATCGCCAAACAGAGAATTATATTAAATAGATCTACTAAATTTGTCCCCGCCACCGTTCCTAAACCAAAACCCGCATACGCCACTGAACAGACTCTAGTCAAGGTAAATTTCAAATAATTAAAAAAGTTCTCTTATTCACTTAAATAAATATTTGTTCTTTCTATAAAACATCAGGTTATACCAGATTTGTTAGAAGACAGTCTAAATGAAACACTCCCAGTAAAATCTAACAGACGGAATCGGAGGAGTGATTCGGTAATAATTTTTATATTCTCTTATATATTTTATCAAATATATAACGTTTTCAACTAATTTTAAATATTAACAGGATAAAGAAGATAGAAGAAGGCGAGTGTACAGATCGAGGTCTCGCTCTCGGAGTAGGTCTTTCGAAAGAGCTAAAAGATTAGGGGGAGCGGGAGCTCCGTCACAATCTGGCCAATCGCGTCCTATTTGGAGAAACAGATCCCCAGTGGCAAATCAAAGATATGAAAGAAGGTAAAAAATCATCAATATGTAATTAGAAAAACACATGTTATGATCATTGGATGTTGTAAAACTATTTTTAGAATATTCTCTGCATGTGATATATTTTTTTAGACGTTCTAGATCAGGATCTCCCCCATCGAGAGCAATGCGTTACAGAAATAGAAGTCCTCACCCTGGAGCACCGGCCCCTGATACTCTTCAAGTTAGAAGTAGATCGAGGTATTTTATGATCCTATAATAATAATTGTATTTTTTACAACATGAGCATAGTAAAATATGTAATTTTATCATTCAGATCTAGGGAAAGGGCTCCTCCCTCATCTTTTATGACATCACTTCGTGAAAGATCACCGTGGGAGCGTGAAAAAGATAGGAATTTACGTGGAGATCGTATCAGCAGAGACAGACCGGAAAGAGGAGATAGATTTTATGAGAGAGATCAGGAAAGAGATATCAGAGAACGTGAGAGAGAAAGGGGAGCCGCCACACCGACTCAGGATTCCAACCCCGGAGATTGCACTGGACAATCACGTGGAACCACCACCACTGTTGCTGGAGTTTTTGCTCCTGTTACGAAGAAGCGCTGCAGAGATTTTGATGGTATGATTTATTGTAACTCATGTACCTTCATAAAACCACAATTTATAACCGAATTCATTTTAGAAAGAGGATATTGTATGCGGGGAGATTTGTGCCAGTTTGATCACGGTATTGATCCTGTAGTTTTGGATCAAGGATCAGCTTTCTCTGGAGGTATGGCCATTCCAATGAGTGGTTTACCTACACAGAGACCTCCTGTACCAGGTAAAATCAATCAATAATTTTCTTGTCTGTTTTCTATTCTAATAAATATGTTTTAAAAGGTTGCATCGGTGAATACAATCCATTGGCTCCCGATATTTGGTCAAGTAATAATAATAATAGATTTGTAGCACCACCAATGCCTATGCAACAATTGCTTCAACCTTTACACCCTCTGCATCATCCTCAAAGAGAATTGATTTCAATTCCGACTATGAGGTAAAGAATCTTCATTAAATTTTTATTATCTTATCTGTGTATATAATAAATTCATGTTGATATAATAGGCCCGATGATGCCAGAGGTGCGATAATGCCAAAAGTCAGAGCACCAGTCGTTCTTGCTTCATCGTCAGGACAACAACAATTTGGTCCTCATCCGGGTACTACGGTACCTCCACACATTGCTAAACGGAAGCAAGTAGACGGAGCTAGAATGGGTTAGTACACATTTTAATTAAAAAAAATAGCATTTGTTATGATGTATACATTTTCAGGGCAAAGACCGCATGTATCTAAAATTGGAGCCGGTGGTAATTGCTCTTTGGAATTGAAAAAAGTTCCCCGTGGCCTTAATGATATTATGCATTTAAACAATCATTTCGCTAAGTTTGGAAAGATAGTAAACATTCAGGTAAATATGTTCAGATAATTAATTTTATTTTTATGTAATAAAAAAAATATTAATAATATTGTCAATATTAGGTGTCTTATGAAGGTGATCCTGAAGCTGCCCTCATTACATTCTCAAGTCACACCGAAGCTAACGTAGCTTACAAGAGCACGGAAGCTGTTTTGAACAATAGATTTATCAAAGTTTTCTGGCATAACACTGATGTATGTTTGTTTTCTACACTATTTATTGTATTTATGATGATAACAAGAGCTAATTTATATTTTATTATTTAGAGCAAACAGGAAAATGTACCACCTGGTCATCGGGTACCAGTTAAAGATCGTCTCAATTTGACATCATCCGTCAATTCCACGAATCATGTGACACACAACAAGGTTAATTATATTTAATTATTTTTTCAAATCTATATACTTACATGCTTTATTATTTTTTTAGGTTTTAATCAACAAAGAAAATATGAAAATTACTACAAATACCCTAAACGAAGCCAAACAAGCTCAAGCTCAAGTTCAAGCTGACAATCAAGTTCCGATTGCAGACACCAACGGAAATGCAGAAGAGAATCCCCTTATCAAACCTACTGAACCTAACCACAATGATACAAATAGCAAGCCTGCTGAAACTAAAGCTAATGTAAGTAGAAATTTTTATAATAAAGTTTATGATCCGCCTACATGCTGATTTTAACAGATTCTCTGATTGGGATTGATAAATGATGGATTTTTTTAAACTGTGTATTTGTATGCTAATGAAAATGACGCCATTCCACATTTCACTGCAATGATGCAAGTTTATACCTGTTCAATTACTGTTTCTGCTTATTGACTGGCAGTGCTCCTCCAACGTTTTTATAAAAGAAATGTTTTTTTTATTGTCGTTTAAGAAAACCTAAAACATAATTATTCTCACTTCAAGTTTATTGAAAAAAATAATAATATGAAAAAAATAAACTTTAAGAACCATAGTAATTTGTTCTGCTCTTTCTTAATTTTTGAATCACAGTTCATTGCATTTGAAAATGTGGAGGATCGAGGTTGTTTTTTTTAAAGTATTAACTGTTATTATATATTTTAAATAACAATTTATTTAGGAACTTGCTGCATTGGTGAAGAAGAGAGGCGAGGGAGCCGCAAAGATATCTCGAGATTTGCGCAGACGCACTCAACAACTGCTCGACAAGCAGCTTCAGCAAATGAGAATGTTGTTGAACAAACTAGAACAACGTTAGTATATATTATTTGTTAATTATTAATGTATTAAATTACATATGTTATAAATCTCTTACTTTACTTACAGCCAATATAACAGCAGCTCAACGAGAGACATTACTAGGGACCATAAAAACTTTACAAGAATGCGTTGAAAAAACTAAAAAGGAGTTGACTACACAAAAGGTAAAATAAAATTGTTTTCACTGTCGATTGAATTTTAACTGCTTTTTTTTAATGTAATTGAGCACCATCGCCGTCCTTGTAATATAATTTCCCCAAGATTGTGTGTGATGGTGGCTTCTATTTCCCCCCTATGTTTTTTTATATTGCTTTTGAAAATATTCAAATACATACAGTTGAATGTATATTTTATAGACTAATTTTTATGAAACTTTAATATCAAAAGCAGCTATTTTTGTGCCATATTAATCCCAAAATTATACAGTCAACATTTGATATTATTATATATTTGATTGATAAATTCCCATGTTGTCTTCACATTTTTTTTTTAAACAAAATTTTTTTATAATTTTTTCATACTTCGGGATATTTTTACTTAAACTGTTATTTCCAAATTAAAAAGGAAACTCGCCTGTATTATATTTACTTATTATAAATATAATGTGACAATGAATTTGAGTTTTGCTAATTGCAGGCTGATGAAGGTAGTGTGTCAAATGCGATGAATAAAATGTCCATCGGAGGCAAACGCAAGTCGACAATGGTTAAAATTTTAAACATTTGTCAATTTAGTACTCGTTGCATAATATTATGTTGTATTTGTTTTGCATAATCTATACATATTTAATTGTCAATGAGTATTTAACCTGTTCATAATGTTTGCTGTGTTAAAAAAGTGTTTGTTTCTAAAAAAAAATTGCACTTACATATGAAATCATTCGATATTCACACATTTGTCTAAGCATGATTTTTTTTTTCACGAATGCTTTATCACAAATTGGTTTGCAAATAAATAATCGTATTGATGTTTCATTCTGTACATGCTTTATTTCTGTTTTGTAGTTTTTTATAACACTTGTCATACTGTGGTAATTGGTGACTTTATATTTGATTTCATTAAAAAAATATCATTTTTAGATTGGTAGTATTGCACCGCTGAAGAAAGTAGTGAAGAGCAAGGAAGAAGCCCAAAAAGAGATATTGGATGCCGAACTTGATCTGTTCACAAAACAACAAGTATGAATAAATCTGTTTTATTTTCCATTCAAATATTTTATTTATTTAAATGTTATAGGAAGGGCAAGATGTAACAGAGTTGGAGAAACGTATCGCCGATTTGAGACGTCAACAAATATTCAGATCGGGAGCGGCCAGACGAATGCTACCGCAAAGGTATGTATTGTGTTGATTTATTAATGTTTTTTGTTCATTAAATTAAGCTTGTCTGTAATTCTTTCCAAGCTTTCGAATAATTAGGAAAAGATTAGGGTGAGTAAATTTCTCCTCGTTTAATGTCATAAATACTTTATTTTATTTAAACCGATCAGTGAGTCAATTAAAATAATTATGTGTAATATGGAGCTATAAGACTCGTGGCTACAAATACTGTGTACATGAGTTCAAATCCCACTCAAGTAAAAAAAAAATATTTGAGAGATTGTGAATATTATTAATAAAATTCCCAATTGATCGTCTTCCTGGATTGTAAGAATGATTAATAAGTCTGTAACCTTTGTAATTAGTAATAGTTAAGATCACCGACAGACAATAATTTAACACATTGTTGTGTCTAAAAAAGCCCCTCGAGGAGTTTGTATAAAAAAATAAATAAATAATAAAAAAAACTCTTTGTAGGGCCGTCTTAAAAGCCAAGTATATCAAAGCTGGAATCAAAGGACAGTTTGTAAACCAATCTGTGGATCATCGACCAAGAGCTATTCTTATCTCGGGATATGAAGGAGATGAACAAGAACAAGTTGTACTACACTTTTCTGTAAGATATAAGTTTAAATTATTCTATTCAATAGATAAATTCTAATATTAAATTCAACGTTGCAGAAATTCGGTGAGATTGTGAATAAAGACATCGATCCTTGCACACCGTCTACTTGGCTGCAGTACAAAGTTCGTAAAGATGCCGAAATGGCTTTCAGTAAAGGAAAACAGTTTAATGACAGAACTTTGAGCGTGAGTTATAATATAATTTTTTGATATGGTTCGAAAAGTGTCAAACTGAGACTTGATATTAAATATAAATGTATTTTTTCTTAAAGATTACTTGGGTGACGCAACCTGTGGGTAGCTACGCTCAGAATTCTGGAAACACCAACAACTCCAAAGGAAAACAGCTGGAAACATCATTTTCACCCAATTACGATCCGTCCAATCTTGATGCTATTGATTATGAGGTACTTATTTTAATTTATTAGTTTTGAAAGCTTAACATAATGAATGTTTTTTTATTTTACAAATAGCCTCAATTCGATTTGACCGAAGACAACACCCTTCAGGATGATGAAGAGGAAGATGAAGAAAATGAAGACCGCTCGTGGAGACGTTGACATCTCATGAGAACAGTCATCAGCATATTTGCACCTGACCACTTCTTTGCGCTCCACGGCCAATAGCAGGACCCGCCACCGCCGCTTTCTCTTCACATCACACACAATTATCAAATTCGATGCTTCAATTCAGTATCTGCCTTTAAAAAATATAAATATATATATGATTGTAAGTCAGTCATTCTCAAAGCAATATCTGTATTTAGAACGCACGTTTTTAAATAACACTCATTAAACAAATTTACAAATATTAAAAATTAAGCTTTATGATAGAATTTAAAATCAGCAATAATGAAAATCTCCATATTTCAGTCTTTTTTATATAAGTATTGATAGAAAAATGAAAATGATATACACACATTTAATAATAAAAATACGTATTTATATTATATATTGAAAATCGTAGGCTTTAAATGCAATGGATAACCTCAATATTTGTGTCGTTTTCACTTAAAAAACTTTAGCGCCTTACGCCGCACTTTATAACGGCTGCATTGAACAATGCGATTTGGATAAATATGTTTTATAGGATATTTTAGCGTGTGAGATTTTTAATTAGTAAATTATCAACAAGAAGTACAAAGAAGCTATGTGTAACACCATTTTCAAACTAATTATATAGTGCTAATTTTTATATTGAATCTTTATATGACTAATTAATGATTAGAAATCGGCAGTGAGATATTGCAGAGTGGGTCGGTCATCCAATCTTATATTTATTGATTATTAGACTTAGACGAGTGTTCAATCATAGGTTTTGCTTTTTTCGTTGTTTGTATTAGGTTAGCAATCGATGGGGTCAAATACTTGAATTCAATATTTTTGGGAAACACATATTGCTTAAGTGTTACTGATATTTATTAAAAAAAAACCAGTTTATTAAAACCCCTGCTTTGTTAAAATTAGAAATGTAGTTTTTATCCCTTGATTTATGTATGTAGCATATACTTAAGGATTGTAATCATATATTACATGTACATATATGAATTGTGTAATTAATGAACTTTGTTCATTGCTTTTTATTGTGTGATCAATATTGATTTGTATCCTTATTAAGTGAAGAAGCTTGTTCAATCTAGTGTTTAAGATAAATTGTTTGTCATTTTGTTGGAAAAAAAATTATGAAAAAGAATGAAAGTGCAGATTCGTCTGCACTTTTCAATCTTACTATTTTTTGACAAAAGAAAAAAATAAAAATAAATAGTACCAGCTCCAAGATTACCCACAGAAGATTCATGTTGGCAATTTTCCGTTTGTATTTTAAAATATAAAAAAAACAATATAGAGGAGCTTAAAAAAAACATACGAAAGCTCCCGTGAATTTCGAAAATTAAATTGGTTAAAATCGTTGCTAAATAAAAAAAAATGAAACTGAAAAAGAAAAACTAAAAGATTCAATGGGTAACAAAAAAATTATTGGAGCTGGTAAATTTTCAAATGGGTCAAACGAAATATGAAATGAAATGATTTATTGCCGTGCGGAGAAGATTGTTTTGGTATCCAGACAGAGATGTGCCAAAGTCAAACGAATATTGTAGTATTATATATTTTTTCTGTATATTGCTGTACTTTTTCGTAAGGTAAGGTATTATTTGTAGAGGAAATCGTCGGCTACATAAAACAAAGTTGACTTTATATTGCACTAAAATTTATTCAATTTTAGACTTGTATAAAAGCCAGATTGGTCATACCGCGTGTAGAAAGTACTTAAAAGTTTACTCTATAAATATAAATTAGGATTATATTTGTTTTCGAAACTGCGCGCGCATTTGTCAATCGTAGAGCTTTCGCAGCTATCTCACTCTGTCGCGTACTATACAACGAACGAGAGGAAGCGAGATAGTATTATAACGCAGCTTTAATATGGCGTAATGACATTATCACTATAAAATATTTATATGTAAACAAGTTCGCCGCAATAATTTTCCACCCCTGCAATGCGTTTTTATGTTTAAAAAAAAAACAACATTGACGATTTATTTAAAAAAATATTTTATGATTGCACAATAAGATTTAAGTTGAATGAAAAGTAACGGAAAATCAATAAATTTTCCCGATAATTATTTATACACCCGCATGATGGCAACACAGTGAGGATTGTCTCAATTTAAGCAGCAACAGAGTAAACAGTGCGAGTGGAGGGGATGGAGCAGGATAGAGGGTGAGAGAGAGAGAGAAGAGATCAGTGATGGAGTGACTGTCAGGAGGGAGGCTGCTGCAGGACCAGGACCAGGACCAGGAGCAGGAGTACCCTGAGCAGTGGGCGGGGCTTCACATGGCGACCCAGAAGCCGGGGGAGTGGGCCAACTCCTTGATCGCCCGCTTCGAAGACCAGGTAACACTGCACTTCATTCATTCTCATACAAACTGTTGTTATAATCAACGAGATGCAATCATTAATTCAATAAAATCATTTGAAACACTCTACACGTATTTATTTATACACATTTTTAATGTATTTGTTTTGAATTTGTACGATTTTGTGGTGCGCGCGCATTGTGATCGATACAAGTATGAAATACTGTGACCATTATGAATGGATTTTCACCTGCAGCCTGTTGCTATAATAACAACAAACTAATTATTATTTCCAAATAATCGATTATAATCATTTTTTTATTTGATTATTTTTGTATATATTACATATAATGTAATGGAGTATTGATTGTAGAGTTTGTTGAGTGTAATAATGTGTGTAGTATGTATTAGTGAATGGAAGGTTGTAAGTGTTCATTGATAAGAAGGCGGCCACGCTAAGTATAGTCGGCCACAGAATAGTATGCGTAATCGGATCAATACTCGTTGAATAAACACGATCTACCTGAACAGGGTGAAGGTTGTCTAATTATAAATATTTGACGGTCAATGGGGAAATCTGTGAACGTGACGGAAAACACGATTATTTCAATTAACCATTAAAAAAAACTAATTTTCAGTGGCTGGAATTTTTTATGTACAGTCCATCATAATTCTAATAAGAATCTTATAAGAATGGATCGATACACTTTTCCGAATCAACAGAAAGTAAAATGTGGGACTAAATAATAAAATTATCTACAATTAAGCATTGTTTTTGGGTATGTGAATTAATTATTTTCCGTGAATGGCTGTGATTAATCATGCCGCTAACCAATCACCGTCATTACCAGTATTTAGAATTATTGTAAAAAATAGAATGAATACTTGTTTTCGCTCTATTGAAAAAACAGGATGGAATTTTAATATATATATATATATATATATATATATATATATATATATATATATATATATATATATATATATATATATATATATATATATATATATATATATATATTTTCATACTTTTTCGCTAATAATAATAAGCCGCTGTCATTTCAATTAATCCAAAATAATAACGACTAACCTATACTACATCCTAACTGTAATTTTATAATTATTTTTAGTCAGGGTGTGAAAAATAATATTTTTATTGTAATATTTTAGAGACACCCTACATATGCTTAATATATTCTAAACAATTAAAAAATAATTTAGCATAAAAATCAAATCCATATTATAGTTTTTAAAGGGAATACCTAATGTAAAATTTTACTTTAAAAATAATTTCATTATTGGGAAGGGCTTTTCTTCTGTATTTATTCACACAATTCTCTGTTTTATGTAATGTTTACAGTTACCATGTCGAGCCACTGCACAAAATACCCCTTGTCGCATGAACGAGGATCAATCCAAGGCATGCCTCATTCAAATAAGTCGGTATCGATTCTCCTTAGTGATTTCCGGTCTCACTAAAATATTACAGAGGGTCAATGAATTGGTGAGTTATTTATTTATTTTATTTATAATCAAAATATTTTGTTATATTGTTAAATGTATTTCAGCCCGCTCTTGCCAACAATGCCAATAAACCAAATACAGCAGAATTAGAGAAAGCATATTATGAAAGCTTGATAATTGTCTTGGACACTCTTGAAAAATGTCTCAGTTCGCAGCCGAAAGACACGGCCAAGTTCGACGAAGCCATGAATGTCAAACTACTGCTAAGGGAGATATGCCAATTTATAGGTAAATGCATCGCTGTTTTACCCTACAAGTTTATAAAATATAATAAATCTTTTGTTATTCTATACAGATGTCCCGAATGACAATGCAAATGTATCGATGATTAAAACGCTTGCTGGTAAAGTGTTGTTTGCATTGAGCTTAAACTTTTTCAATGCCGTCTTCAATAGAATATCTGCAAGACTCCATGTAAATTAAAAAAAATATATACAGTGTGAGGTGTTCGTTAATGTTATCATATTTTTAGGAATTGTCTGCTTCTTCAGAAGAAAATCCTGATTATTCCGATATTGAATTGATTCAGTTCATAAATGTTGATGTAATACGATTGAATAAATTATTTACAGGTATTTTTTTTTATATAGCAAAATGTGAATTATATTCACATTGTATTATTTTTCAGAATCTATACAAAAGTTTAGACTTTTGAAAAAATCAGCTCAACAAGTATTGGCGATGTCTTTGGAAAAAGCCGTATGGAATTGGCTCGACACGTATCCCGGGGAGTTTGCAACAGTGCAAAGAAAACCTAGCGAAGATCTGGCTCGGTCGTGCGATAGTCTGTTTGATATCCTTCAAGATGGCTTCGGTGATAATAAAAAAGCCAGAGTTGCTGCGTGGCCACTTCAAATTATGCTGCTGATATTAAGCCCGGTATGATATATTAAAAATAAATTAAATATTAAATAAGTGATATATTAAATACGATTTTAAAATTTGTTTTAGAAAGTATTAGAGGAAATTGTCAATGCGGATAGTGGAGCGCCGTGTAGTCCTCGTCATAACAAGAAAAAACATTTTATTGATTCTGTAAAACGTGGTCTCGGTATGTATAGTTAAATTAGTAAATTTTAAATGGATTTATGTTTATATTGTTTTAATTTAAAGGACCACACGCCAATTCTAAGCAGATGACTGAAGCAGCCGTCGTGACTTGTGTGAAACTATGTAAAGCATCTACGTACATTAACATATCAGATTCTAGCAATGTTACGTTTACTCTAGTCCAAAGTGTTATCAACGATCTCAAGGTGAATTATTTTAATTTATTTTTTTCATCAATAAAGCTGTTAATAATATCTTGTGTTTTAGGGATTACTTTTTAACCTATCCAAGCCATACCCGCGCGGTCAATCTTGCTATTCTTATAGCGATATTGATCTAATGATTGACTGTTTTGTATCATGTTTCCGTATAATGCCCCACAACAATGAATGCCTGAAAGTATGCCTCAATCTAAATAGCCCAATAGCCTACCATTATGTTCTAATTAGTTCGTTACTCAGGTATTATTTTGTATTTACTTGTAATTTACAGTATCTGTATTATATTTTCATTTTGCATTTAGGATTATTCAACAACCTCGATTGACTTGGTGGCCTCAAGTGGAATTATTGTACAGTAGATCGACAGAATTAAGAGCAATGTTCACGGACACTTTAAATAAAGCTACACAAGTTGGTTCATTTTTATACAGTAAAACATTATTTTATACCTTTGTTAATAAATTTACTTATTCAGGGATACATTGCTCACACACCCTTACGAATGATAACATCATTGACGTTAAAATCTAAAGATCTTCAGTCGAAAATGAATAGGCCCGATGAAATTCCCGTGTATAGAAGTCTTTTGTTATGTTTGGTTAAACTCATACACGCTGATCCTATGTTGATGCTCAATGTAAGTAAATGTACAAAATATGCTATTAATCAAATATGATGATTTATTATTTATTATTCAGAATCAAGGAAAATCAGGCCACGAAGTTCAGAGCTCGACATTAGAATTGATGAACGGTTTAGTATCTTTAGTTCATCAAGGTGCTATGGGTGAAGTATCGCAAGAGGCAATGGAAGCTCTATTAGCATTACATCATCCGGCCCGCATTCATATGTGGAATCCGGAAGCTCCAGTCAACACATTTTGGGATATCAGTTCTCAGGTGTTGTTTAGCATAAGTCAAAAATTGATTCAACACCAAATCTTGAATTATACAGATATTTTGCGTTGGCTCCGAGAAATTCTCAAATGTCGAAACGCTTTCCTTTTGCGGCACAAAGATTATGCAAATGTCGGAAGTCAAATAGCCATATGTAAACAAGCACATATCAAACTTGAAGTTAGTAGTAGTGAAGAAATATTAAGTTCAGTTATGAATTATTATTACTTATAGTGTTCTAATTCCAGGTGGTTTTCTTTATGTATTTATGGTCAGTCGATATGGACGCAGTGTTAGTCGCCATGTCTTGTTTTGCATTACTTTGTCAAGAAGCAGACATTCGATGTGGAACAGATGAAGTCACCGTCACATATCTTCTACCAAACTATCACCTCTTCCAAGAGATAGCTCAAGCAAGCACCGTACTCACCTCAGGTTTGTTTAAAAACATTATCAGTAATACTGTCTACAGAATTACTGATTTATATTATTAAATTCTAGCAAGTCACGATGTATCCCGGATGAATTTCTATGAAAATGTTCATGGTGGGTATATTTTTTATTTTATTTGTTTGTATTATTATGAAAATTTTAATTTTTTCATTTAGGTCGAGGAGCACTTCAAAAAAGAATAATGGCTCTGTTGAGAAAAATTGAACATTGTGTCAACGGTGTTCAACCAGCTTGGGAAGAAACTTTTCGTAATTGGTAAGATTCAATAGATAGTAAGATTGACTTAATTATAATTTTTATATATGTTTTTTTTAAAATCGTAGGGATTCAGTGTGTAAGATTTTACAATCATATCCAAAGGGCGGCACAGGCAAAGGTGGGGAGGAGTGTCCTTTGGAAAATATGCCCAGAACTACGAGTAAACGAAGAGCATCTCATCAAAGTAGCGAACATGATTTAGAGGTAATATAACTGTTTTTGTAACTTAAAAGATTAAAATTTAATATTTTTATTTTGTAATATCTAGGATCAAATAAATGAATGGGCGAATATGACTTCATTCCTATGTGCACTCGGAGGGGTTTGTCTTCAACGTAAAGGCATGACTCGTCCTCCTCTTCAAGGACACGCTTCAACACTCAGTTGTCTCACATTATCCAGTGTCACATCATTACATGGTGGTAAAGATATTATTATTATGTAAATACCATCAAGAGGGCAGCTTTAATAATGAAAACATAATTTTAGGGCTTTTGGATACAAGGAAGTGCAGTGTTTTAGCAAATAGCTCTCAAGACGTGCAGTATTGTCCCGTTACACAGTTTGTCGGTCAATTATTGAGGCTTTTAGTTTGCGGCAATGAGAAATTCGGTCCGCAAATCCAGAAGCATGTGAAAGAAGTAATCGGTCATGAGATGTCGTCTGCTCTCTACCCGATTCTTTTCGATCAGATTAGAAATATTATCGAAAAGTTCTTTGATCCACAACAGCAGGTAATGCTGACCGAACTAAACACCCAGTTTGTTGAACATACTATCTTCATAATGAAGAATATCCTCGACAATAACAAAAATGAACAGCCCGCAGAACATTTGAGTGTTACATCTATTGAAGGCATGATGTTGGCCATTGTCAGGTATTATTAAATAAATTAATAATTGTTTATTTATTTCGAGCTGTATTGTTATAATTATTTTAAGATATGTGCGGCATTTAGACATGACTGTTCTTTCGGTACATATTAAGACTAAACTGTGTCAAGTAGTCGAAGCGATGATGAGAAGACGGGACGACCTCGCATTTAGACAGGTACGGTGTGTAACATTTATTCATCTCAAATTAATATTAATTACTTGTATATAATTATAGGAGATGAAGTTCAGAAATAAATTAGTGGAATATTTGACTGATTGGGTGTTGGGAACGAGTCATCAAATCGCTCCGCCAGTTTGTGGAGATGTTTCTGTCATTACCAGGTAATAATTAAATTTTTTCACTTATATCCTTTCAACTTTCCTACATTGCATTGAAGTAAATTTATAGTTTGGCTTCAGATTTTTACTTATAGAAGTTTGCAACCTTATTTTAGGGAGTTAGATCAAGCTTGCATGGAAGCCGTTGCGTCCTTGCTAAGAGGTCTTCCATTACAACCGGAAGAATCTGATCGAGGAGATCTGATGGAGGCTAAAAGTCAACTATTTCTCAAGTATAGTGTTATTGTATTATTTATATAATTTTTTGAACATGTTAATGAAATTTTTATGTTTACAGATATTTTACATTGTTTATGAATTTACTCAATGATTGTAATGACGCTGAATGCAATGCAATTGAAGAGAATACATCATATCCACGACAGAGAGCAGGCAAATTAAATACTCTTCGAAATGCAACCATCCAAGCCATGTCTAATTTGCTGAGTGCTAATATTGATTCTGGATTGATGCATAGCATTGGTATATTTTCATTTCATAATTATCCAAGATAAATAGTAAAATATTTCTTTATCTAGATCTCGGCTACAATAGAGATTTACAAACACGAGCTGCTTTCATGGAAGTGCTTACTAAAATTCTCCAACAGGGTACTGAGTTTGATACTCTCGCTGAAACAGTTTTAGCCGACAGGTAGGATTTATTATTGTTAGAATTGAAAATAAGGTTTTATAACTATAATTAATATTCCAGGTTTGAACAGCTTGTACAGTTAGTCACAATGATATCGGATAAAGGAGAGTTGCCCATAGCTATGGCTCTCGCAAACGTTGTCACCACTTCCCAGATGGATGAATTAGCGAGAGTATTTGTTACTCTATTTGACGCTAAACATCTTCTGTCTCCGCTGTTATGGAATATGTTTTATAGAGAAGTGGAGGTGGGTAACTTTTATTTTGTTTTCATATATGTACTGTATTATTAAAATGATTTTATTTTTCCAGGTATCCGACTGCATGCAAACATTATTCAGGGGCAATTCTCTTGGATCTAAGATTATGGCGTTTTGTTTTAAAATATACGGTGCTTCGTATTTACAAAATTTATTGGAGCCTCTCATATCTCCGCTCTTAGAACAAGCTGATGATGGACAAAGAATTAGTTTTGAAGTCGATCCAGCTAGGTAATAAAACAATAAATATTGGTTTCTCATTTTAACTGGTAGTGTGTTCCATAGAATATAGTAAATTACAATACAATTAATACAATCTTGATTATTTGAGAAATTATTATTATTTTTTTTAATATTTAGATTGGATCCAACTGATGATATCGAATTGAATAGGAAAAATTTGATTGCTCTTACTCAAAAAGTGTTTGATGCTATCGTAAGCTCGGCTGATAAATTTCCACCCCAATTAAGGAGTATGTGCCATTGTTTATATCAGGTCAGTATTTGGTTTTCATATATTATTAAATTTTTAACTAAATATTTTACTCAATTTGTAGGTTTTGAGTAAACGCTTTGCACAATTTCCGCAAACTAGCATTGGCGCTGTTGGAACTGTACTTTTCTTGAGGTTTATCAATCCAGCAATCGGTGAGTAGTAATTAAATAGTGTTTGTATCTCATTAATTAATAATAATTATTATTGTTTTAGTCTCACCGCAGGAAATGGGAATTGTAACGAAACAAGTTCCGGCATCGATAAAAAGAGGATTGATGCTGATGTCTAAAATATTGCAAAATATTGCTAACCATGTAGAATTTTCTAAAGAACAGCACATGCTGCCGTTTAACGATTTTCTACGAGCTCATTTTGAAATCGGAAGAAGGTAATTTGTCGAGTATAATAACATGTTTTTTATATTTATGACAACACTTTTGTTTGTAGATTTTTCATTCAAGTCGCATCAGATTGTGAAACTGTTGATCAGACATCACATTCAATGTCATTTATTAGCGATGCTAATGTTTTGGCTCTCCACAGACTTCTGTGGAATCACCAGGTATTTAATAGTTGTTTATCTTATGAATATATTAAATTTAATGTTGAAAAAAATCCATAGGAACGTATTGGTGATTATTTATCATCAAGCAGAGATCATAAGGCAGTTGGTCGACGACCTTTTGATAAAATGGCTACACTCCTTGCATATTTAGGACCTCCCGAACACAAACCAGTTGATTCACAGTAAAATGCTATTATTTATTATTAATTACCACGTATGTGTATAAATGAAATAAGAATGAATCTTAATAGTTATGATCAAACTCGTAGTTTGCTCTTCACTTCATACGCCCGTTGGTCATCGATCGACATGTCATCGACCAATTTCGAAGAGTTGATGCAGAAACACAATATGCACGAGAAAGAAGAGTTTAAAAGCATCAAAAGCTTGAATATTTTCTACCAAGCCGGTACTTCCAAACAAGGCTACCCTGTGTTTTATTACATTGCTCGGAGATATAAGTATGTAATACGTATTAAACAGTATTGAATATTATAATGTATTGTGTATTTTTATTACAGAATTGGAGAAACTAACGGAGATTTGTTGATATACCATGTAATATTAACGTTGAAACCTTTTTGTCATGCTCCGTTTGAACTCGTCGTTGACTTTACACACACATGCTCCGATAATAGATTCAGGTAAATTAATACACACAATTCTTACAACAAATTATATTTAAAATATATTGAAATATTTCCAGGACTGAGTTCTTACAGAAGTGGTTTTATGTTCTCCCTGAAGTCGCATATGAAAATATTCACGCTTGTTACATTTACAATTGCAACAGTTGGGTTCGTGAATATACAAAGTTCCATGACAGAATGTTGGCACCGATAAAGGTCTGTATTAAAATTTCATACATTTATGAAACAGTTTAATTAATAAATATACATTTTCAGGGCAATCGGAAGATGTTATTTATCGACAATAAAGACAAGCTCAATGATATTGTAGAAACTGACCAACAAAAATTGCCTGGTGCCACATTGTCTCTCGACGAAGATCTTAAAGTATTCAATAATGCTTTGAAATTATCTCACAAAGATACTAAAGTGGCCATTAAAGTGAGTGTTAATATTTCTAAATTTAAACTGCTTTTTATATAAAAATAATTAATGTATTTTTTTTATATCAAGGTTGGTCCGACAGCTATTCAAATCACTTCATCGGAGAAGACTAAAGTGCTGTCACATTCAGTGCTTCTTAACGATGTTTATTATGCATCGGAAATTGAAGAGGTATGCCTAGTGGATGATAATCAATTCACTCTGACAATTGCAAACGAAAGTGGCCCGTTGAGCTTCATTCACAATGATTGTGATAGTATTGTGCAATCAGTAATACATATCAGAAATCGGTGGGAATTGAGTCAGCCTGTAAGTATATTATTCGATTTTACACATTAATACTATACTGAAAATATAAATCAATATATTGTTCTAAGGATTCGGTAACAGTTCATGGTAAAATCAGACCCAAAGATGTACCGGGAACTTTGTTGAATATGGCACTTTTGAATTTAGGTTCTTCAGATCCTAGTTTGAGAACTGCCGCATACAATCAGCTCTGCGCACTTACGGCCACCTTCGATTTGAAAATTGAAGGACAACTCTTAGAGACGTCAGGTTTGTATTGATTTAAAAAAATATATGTATTAAACATATTCATTATAATTTAATTACACTTTTAGGACTGTGTATACCGTCTAATAACACAATATTTATTAAATCTGTGAGTGAAAAACTAGCAACAAATGAACCTCATCTGACATTAGAGTTTCTTGAAGAGTGTATACAGGTAATTAATATTCGCCATATTATAATTTGTTAGGGATACATTAATTTTTAATTGATTTAACATTTTTAACTTTTAGGGCTTCCGAGGTTCAACAATAGAATTGAAGCATCTTTGTTTGGAATATATGACACCGTGGCTTGCAAATCTAGTCAAGTAAATTAGTATAGATTTGTTTTTATTTCTACAAACATAATACAAATCTCTGTTTTGTAGATTCTGTAAACCGTCTGATGATTTAAAACGCCAAAAGCAAGTGGCTCAAATTCTTGAAAAATTGATTATTCTCACTATCGAAGAAGTAGAAATGTATCCAAGTATTCAGGCCAAAATATGGGGCTCTATCGGTCAAGTTCCCGAACTGATCGACATGGTTCTTGACAACTTTATCCAACGGAGTGTCAATTCAGGTCTGTACGATAATAAAGCTAGATTCATCAACGTTGTTCACTCCATTAGAACAAGTCAATACTAAATAACTCTAATAGTGCACGTCCATTCGCTAGGGCTTGGTTCGCCGATGGTGGAGATAATGGCCGATACCGCCGTGGCCTTGGCTTCTGCAAATGTGCAGCTCGTTGCCAAGAAGATTATCGGCCGAATGTGCAGGGTGAGACAATGTCTACATTTATATGTGATGTGCTTTTATCGCTTTGAAATTCTTTTCTTTATTATTTGTGTTAAAATTTCATTTTATGGTTTCTCTTTCATTTTTATATTATGATTTATTATGTAGGCTCTTTCCAAGTTGCCGTCCCATCCCACGTTTTCAACACTAACCAACAGTGTAAGAAGTTTGTTTATGTTTATGTTTTATTTATCTTGTATTTTTTGTGCTTGTGATATTTTAATTTTTGATGAATTAATAATGAGTTTTGACATAAATTGATAATTTTTCAGGTGGTTGATAAAACATGTCATGCTCCGACACAAGTCCTCGAGCAACACCCCATGTGGGACGATATTGCCATTCTTGCCAGATATTTGGTTGGTGTTTAATAATATTCGTGTGAACTATAATTTAAATAATCAAATGATTGTGTGGTTTTAGCTTATGCTGTCGTTTAACAATTGTTTGGATGTAGCCCGTCATTTACCATATCTATTTCATGCGGTGACTTTCCTAGTGTGCTCCGGCTCGCTCAGCATGAGAGCCTCGACTCATGGCTTGGTTATAAATGTTATACATTCACTATGTACCTGTACCACTCCTAGTTTTTCAGGTATTATTTTTCGTTTATTATTATTATCACAGCTTCATGTTTATTATATATGTGTTATATTTTCAGAGGATACCCAGCGAGTTCTTCGTCTGTCTTTGGATGAATTCTCATTGCCTAAATTCTACTTGCTTTTTGGTATTTCTAAGGTCAAATCGGCTGCCGTGACTGCATTCCGTAGTAGTTACAGACACCCTAGTGATAGATGGTAATTATCTAAAAAAAATATTCATAAGACGTATCAATATAAAATATACACTTTTCAGCCGTTTTGGTAGTGAAAGGACATTCGCCTCAACGAGCACAATTGCTGCAGATAGGGAAAGACTGTCCCTTACTTCATTAGAAGTTATTACCGATGCTCTACTGGAAATAATGGAAGCCTGCATGAGAGATATTCCTAATTGTGACTGGCTCATGACTTGGTATGTTCTTGCTTGTTATTTAAAATAATACATATTTAATTAAAAAAATTATGTTACAGGACTTCACTGGCAAAGAGTTTTGCATTCTGCTTTAATCCCGCTCTTCAACCGAGGGCTTTGATTGTGTTTGGTTGTATAAGTAAGATTATTAATCAAAGGATTTATTTTATAATCTGATAAATTATACTAAAATTTATTTTAATAATAGGTAAAAGCATCACCGATCAAGACATCAAACAACTTTTGAGAATATTAGTTAAAGCTCTGGAATCATTCAACGATATAATCCTTCTGGAGGCCATTGTGATGTGCTTGACTCGACTGCAACCTTTATTGAGACCTGTAAGATATTTATTTAATAATAGATTTCCACGATTTACATCACTGAATAATTTTAGGAATCTCCGATACACAGAGCTTTGTTTTGGGTGGCTATTTCTGTACTCCAGCTTGATGAGCCGTCTCTTTATGCCGCCGGTCTGGCACTTCTCGAACAAAACTTGCACACTCTGGACTCTCAAGGCCAATTCGAAAGACAGGTGAATTTCAATTTAATTCAAAATCGATGAAATAATTTGATTTATTTAATTTTCAGTCATTGGAACTAGTGATGATGAATACTAGAGAGCCTTTAGAATGGCATTTCAAACAACTCGATCATGCAGTGGGATTGAGGTTTGTTACAATTGTTCGATAAATATACATTTTTTTAATTGTTTATTTATTATTGGTTGCAGTTTCAAATCTAATTTCCATTTCGCACTGGTCGGTCACCTTCTTAAAGGTTTTCGACATCCATCTGGAAGTACGGTTTCTCGCACCAGTCGTGTCCTTGCTATGCTTCTCGGCATTGTCGCAGGTCACCGTGGTCATGATAAATTTCACGTTACTAAAGAAACTATCGCTTATCTCACAGGTATTTATAGTAATTTAACTTTATATTGCTTTAATCACTAAAAATCACATTATTTTATTAGCGTTAGTGTGTGTGTCTGAAGAAGTTCGATCCAGATGCCATGTAAAACATATTCTTCCAAGATGTCCGCCGGATACTTCAAATGATCACAGTTTCCTCTCTGATAATCACGCTGTCCCACATCCGGTATTTATTTAATTGTTTTATTAATATTAAGTCAGCATTGGTTATTTGTAAGTAAAGTTGCTAACGGTTTCAGAAATTATGAAATATTTTTCAGTATCCCAGATGAATGTATTAATTATTTTGATTAATAAATTATTGAACCTGGTAATAAATCTGGAATAAAAGTGTATTAAATATTTTTGTATTTACAGGGATTTTCCCAGCCAGTTCAAACTTCAGTATCTAGTTCGGCAATATCAATGTCGTGTTCATCGCATCAAGCAGTTTTTTCGACTGTTAATAACAGACGACAGAAATCATGGGATTTGCTGGATCAATCGGCACTTTCATCGGCACATAGTAATTTCTTTATTTTATTACACATTTAAAAATTGTCGAATATATTTTATAATTAATAATTTCAATAGGTAAACCATCCACAAATAGTTCAACTCCAGTTGCTTCTAGTACGGTGAGGTTATTTTTTTTTGTTTTGGTGTTTATTTATTATTAAAAAAAAATCTTTTGTGTAGGAACAGGAGCTTATCGTACCCAAAGAAGATGGGGTCAGTGAGAATGATAGTGGTTTTGAGGTATTATTGATATTTTATTACATATTGTATATTTAAAACTAATGATAAAGTTGTGCGTTTTAAAGGTTATCGACGATGACGATCCTGCGTCTCCGCCCAGTACGGCTGAAGCCGGAGCAGAGAGTGACGATGCAGATCCTTCGAAGGTTTGTCTTTTAACGAGATGAATTAAAATTTTGTATTGAAATTTAAATATTTTTCAGGAGAGAAACGGAAGAGTGTCCGTGTCGAATGAAAATAATATATTGCTGGATCCTGAAGTGCTCGGCGATTTTACAACTCAAGCTTTGGTGCTGACTGTTCTCGCTACTATTGTCAAATACACCACAGGTTTGATATCTTTATATTCAATTGATATTTATTGGAAATGAAATGCGTTTGTAATTTTCAGTTGAATGTGAGACGAGAATCTTGTACCAATATTTGGCTGAAGGTTCAGTTGTATTTCCTAAAGTATTCCCTGTTATGTAAGTTTGATTATATATGAATTCTCATCGTGTTACTAATTATATTTGATTGTGTTTACAGTCACAGTCTCCTCGACATGAAGATCAATCAAATATTAACCCTTTGCAATGATCAAGTTATTCTCAGTTCGGTCCAAAGCATCATACAGGTGATTATAATTGAAATGAATCTATAAAATCATATGATTTTGAATGTATTTGTTTTAGAATATGATATCTTCGGAAGATGCGAGCCAACAACAGTTACATTACATGCAGAGTTGTGGCTTCGGCGGACTTTGGAGATTTGCCGGACCATTCACCAAAGTATTATTAATGTTATTTTAAATCGCATGTTTGTTATGTTTAATTGTTTATTTTTGTTTTAGTGTAACTGCACAGCTGAAAGCTCCGAATTGTTTGTGAATTGTTTGGAGGCAATGGTCGAAACGTGTTTGCCAATGGAAGAAGGTGAGACCGGAGAAGCATTGAGACCTGCTCCTGCGCTCGGAGCCCATTTAGGCGGAAGTCTGGGAAGTCTCCCCCTTCCGAGCCCCACAGACAGAGGTCGGTCAGAAATCGCTTCATTTATCAAGTCCACACTAATAACGATTGTTATATTTTAGAATACTCGTCGGAAGAGTGTTATGCGTCGCCGCCCCCGACTCACCGTGTCCACAGTGCACAAAAAAATTAAACTACAACCTAATCTTAATATTTATTACCCCCTTGTTATATATTTTTATACATTTACGGATTTATACACAGAACGTGCATGTTTTTTTTTTTTTTTTTTAAACACTACAGTACAAATATTTTAATTTTTTTTTCTCTTGTATATTTTTGTATACTTAATTGTTAGTATCATAGTTTATGATAATATTTTCAAGGTTTATATTTATTTTTCTATTGTTGTATGAATATTTTTATACAGTGGACTCGCGATAATCCAAACTGAACATGTTTTTTCATTGTCAATAATCAATCAAATATTTTTAATGGAATTTCTAAACGGGAAGATAAATTTCAAGCCCCGGCGACTATTTATTTAAATTAAAAGTATTCATTGTTGTAATGTTTTTAATAATTGAGGCGGGATAATCGCGAGTTTACTGTATTTCGAAATTGGCTGTTTTATTATAATTATTCACAGCGGCTCGTCGTATCCGGTGTGGGATTTTATTATATTGTGATAACTTTTATGTGATCAGTCCGCAGCTTGAACTGAACTCCTCGTAGACTATTCATTATATTTGGGATTAAATATATTTTTGACTGTTGACAAAATGATTATGATGTTGATCTTTGTTGTAGTTTAATGTGTGTACACTTTATGCCATTATGTTAAACAACGCCAAATGACTACCTCTATTTATAGTTATTTATCGTAAGGTAGGTAAGTGATTGTCCACAGATATTTTACAAGACCAAGCACACAAATGAGATGGAGAGTATATTATTGTATTTTAGATAAATTATAACCCCTCGCCGTATGTTGTAAAAGACTTTTTATTTGTACGCCGCGGCGCAAGCTAACCTTTCAGTATTATATTGTTTTGACTCGGAAATAATATTATTTATATGATCTCTTTTATTTATTAGACTTACCCCCGTATACATAGACTGCTTCGCTAATTTATAATTTATTTTAATCCATCAACGAATCGAATCGGTCAAAATATCTCTCAATTAATACACCAAATAATTATAATATTAGTATTTAATAATTGGTGTTGAATCAATGTATTTTTTACTAATACAAATATATGTATAGTTTAATGACCTTCTGTAGCTCACAAGTTAATTGTTGTAGCTATAATAATGTCAGCGCTTCTTAAAATACATGTTTTTTTTAATAAATAAAAATTCTACTTCTATTGATGGTTTGGATTGTTTCATTTCAAATTTCGCCAAACATATTTTTTTTAGGGTCAACGCTTCGTTGCAGTCTTTTCACCGACTTATAATAAAAAAATCAACTACAGGCCGAGGGAAGTATTCATTTAACTGGTTAATAATTAATTAGTCGATTTATTAATATGTAAACGTTTCGGCGGACCATGGCTCCAACAGTCCGTTGACTGAAAACATGATCTCATTTTATCCTTATCCTACAATCAATAACGAATTCCAAGATATATGTAGGCATGTTTTTTTATTAAAAATAATATTTTGACCGTTTTAAATTTAAAATATGTGATAAAGTTGCCATAAATGCCTTTAAATTAAAATATTTTATTTCCAACTAATAAAAAAAATATATTCTTAATAATCGTCGAACACTATTACTACGCCGACGAACTTGGAACCATGGCCCGCAGAAATGTTTACAGCAAGCCCGATTTCAAGCTTTACGGTGCAATAATAAAAACATGAGAATCTCAAACTTTTCAAAATATTATAACAGATTTGGATGCCTATTCGTCCTTTAAAATATTTTAACTTCAATTAAAGACATTTTATATTTAATATTTTCAAGATATAACACGATTTTCGCCGACAGGGCAATGGAGCCATGGCCCGCAGAAATATTTACAGCAAGCCCGATTTCAAGCTTTACGGTGCAATAATAAAAACATGAGAATCTCAAACTTTTCAAAATATTATAACAGATTTGGATGCCTATTCGTCCTTTAAAATATTTTAACTTCAATTAAAGACATGTTATATTTAATATTTTCAAGATATAACACGATTTTCGCCGACAGGGCAATGGAGCCATGGCCCGCCGAAATATTTACAGCAAGTCCGATTTCAAGCCTTACGGTGCAATAATAAAAACATAAAAATCTCAAAACTTTTCAAAATAATTATTAAAAATATAATAGCAGATTTGGGTGGACTTCAACTAAAGACATGTTATATTTATTATTTTCAAGATAAAACACGATTTATGCCGACAGATCAATCGAGCGATGGCTCGCCGAAATGTTTACATAAAACGCGAATTCAAGCCCCACGGTGCAATAATAAAAAAATGAGAAAAAAACCATTTGGACCAAATTCTTTGTAATGCGCTTATTTTTCAATTGATTTATCAATTGATGTTTGAAACTCAGCTCGCATCCGGACATGTCTTATGTGTGGTATACAAAGAGAAGATGTATAGTTGTCGGATTGCCTATGTGTCAGGCGCTATAGTAGTTTTTCATCGATTTATGTGTTTAATTATAATGTAAGTATTGTGCGTTGAACTTTGCGGAGTTGAGCGCTCTCGGTGGCACAATGGAGGTGTGCCTTAGCCGGACAAAGAACTCCGTACTTCGTATTTGGAGCTAGTCCAGTTGGCCGGCTTCCAGGACAATGTCTTCAAGTAGTGCACAACACACTGTGAACCTCAGTCCGAAGCTAACAGCCGCGCAACTCGCTAGTGTCTTCAGCCAACCAGCCATTCATTCACAACAAAGACACAACAGCTGATTGCGGCTCGGAAGGTCGGACTGTAAGTACAACAACACACTATATTCTAATATTCTTTAACCGTCTACTTGATACTACAAAAAACTCTTTTTTAAACATTTATGTCAATGAAAATAACAGAAACTACGTATCTTTTTAATGAAATGAAAATTACATATGAATGTTTTAAATTAGTTTATACGCACTCTATACAAAGTTTCGATTGGTTGCTAAAAACTCATAAATCCATTTGACGGTTAATTAATCCATACTTAATTCGTAAACGGTGGACGCGCTTCTTTCAACATTTGATTTTGGTCGCACGGTTGTTTACTATTAAGTCTAAACTTCATAAAACAACAAATTATTGATAGAACACCAGGCAAATAATGCCCATAACAAGATATACAAAATGTCTTTTATTGAACTTCAAATATACTGACATTGTCCAGTAATCGAGTGAAACATTCTATATTTAATATGATAAAGTATTGTCTATAAGCTAAATACAATATTATTTATTCGAAATTGAGGTGTTGTATGGAATAAGGGCGTATATACTATAAGTGAAGATCTTATTGTCTCTGGCAACAGGTAAATAACGCCCATAACAAGATATAATATATAAGTTTTTTACACATACATAGTCATTTAATGCAAAAATGGCGTATCGATTTATAATCAAAGCCGTTTGCGGTATGTTAGTTCATGTTCATGTAATTATTTAAAAAAAATGTAAGGTTAGATTATTATTATTATTATTGTCTGTGGTAGGTTAGGTTAGGTTAGGTTTGTCATTTGCTCTCCACACATGTATGTAATAAATAAAGTGAGAGTATGGCAATGTGCATAAAAATAGATGCACGTGTAGTTGTTGGCATGATTAAGAACTTGTGATCACGGAGACTCTACGTCTTGTCCTGTCATCATCAGTCTTCACTTTAATATCAAAGGAGCATTCGGATGGAAAGAGACTTGAGTCGTGAGATGGCCGTGATTGGTCACATCCTCACTATAATATCAATTAACAATATCCATGTTAAATACAAAATACTTTGCCTTTTATATGTGAGTTGATTCGTACTTTAACGCCCAATAAGAGAGCTCACAATACAGACACACAGTATACATACACTATGGCCTTTTATATGTAGTAATTCAAAATTATTTGGTTCGTACTTTAACGCCCAATAAGAGAGTTCACAATACAGACACACAGTAAAACGTATACATACACTATGGCCTTTTATATGTAGTAATTCAAAATAATTTGGTTCGTACTTTAACGCCCAATAAGAGAGTTCACAATACAGACACACAGTAAAACGTATACATACACTATGGCCTTTTATATGTAGTAATTCAAAGTGAGTTGATTCGTACTTTAACGCCCAATAAAGTTCACAAAACAGACACACAGTAAAACGTATACATACACTATGGCCTTTTATATCGCGTAATTCAAAATGATTTGGTTCGTACTTTAACGCCAATAAAGAGCTCACAATACAGACACACAGTAAAACACAGTATACATACACTATCGCCTTTTATATGTAGTAATTCAAAATGATTTGGTTCGTACTTTAACGCCCAATAAGAGAGTTCACAAAACAGACACACAGTAAAACGTATACATACACTATGGCCTTTTATATGTAGTAATTCAAAATGATTTGGTTCGTACTTTAACGCCCAATAAGAGAGTTCACAAAACAGACACACAGTAAAACGTATACATACACTATGGCCTTTTATATGTAGTAATTCAAAGTGAGTTGATTCGTACTTTAACTCCCAATAAGAGAGCTCACAATACAGACACACAGTAAAACACAGTATACATACACTATCGCCTTTTATATGTAGTAATTCAAAATGATTTGGTTCGTACTTTAACGCCCAATAAGAGAGTTCACAATACAGACACACAGTAAAACGTATACATACACTATGGCCTTTTATATGTAGTAATTCAAAGTAATTTGGTTCGTACTTTAACGCCCAATAAGAGAGCTCACAATACAGACACACAGTAAAAACACAGTATACATACACTATGGCCTTTTATATGTAGTAATTCAAAGTGATTTGGTTCGTACTTTAACGCCCAATAAGAGAGCTCACAATACAGACACACAGTAGAATGTATACATACACTATGGCCTTTATATGTAGTAATTCAAAGTGATTTGGTTCGTACTTGAACGCCGAATAAGAGAGCTCACAATACAGACACACAGTAGAATGTATACATACACTATGGCCTTTTATATGTAGTAATTCAAAGTGATTTGGTTCGTACTTAACGCCCAATAAGAGAGCTCACAATACAGACACACAGTATACATACACTATGGCCTTTTATATGTAGTAATTCAAAGTGATTTGATTCGTACTTTAACGCCCAATAAGAGAGCTCACAATACAGACACACAGTAAAACGTATACATACACTATAGCCTTTTATATGTAGTAATTCAAAGTGATTTATTTCTTACTATACTACGCCCTTATTCCACTGTGGTTGATTTGACTTATGCTGGCACAGGTCCAGTGATAAAAGAAGGGAATCCCCCATCATCAATAGTAGCATCATTATCATTATCATCAGTAGCAGACGTGTTCACTCTCTTCAAAACATCCAAGTCTATATTTGAATGCACGCATATTCTAATTTTATCCGGAAAAACATGTTCCAACCGTTCAATATCAAGCACCTTTTTAATTTCTCTGAATAACACTCATTTATGCGGAAATAGCTCGTGTCACTCAGATTGTGGCAAATTGTCAAGTGCATCCCTATTCACGCAAGAATATGCCAGAATTATTCACAAAACACGCAATGTCATCCATTTTTTATTATTTAATAAATGGATCCAACAACTTTTAAAAGAGACGTTTTGTTCCTTAACCATTTTTTTTAAATATTCATTGATAAAAAAGGACTTTTAAAAATACACGGGTATTTATTTCCTTGCCTTAATAATTTACAGTGGTATTCAGTAAAATGCATACATGATAGTGTCTATGGTTTTGTCACTTTTTTACGATTCTACGATAAAATAAATGCTAAACCGTGGTTTCGATTCTCCTTTATTAAATGGAATTTATTCATTGTAAAATTTGTTGGTTGGTCGTATATTTAATTATTCAAGAAAAAACCCAGCCAATATTTCACTACGGAATTAATAATAAACATAAAAAGTAAATATACATTATTTGCAATTCAAGTGATAATATACTTGTTTTTTTATTATATTTTTTACGCTCTGACCTCTGACCTTAAAATAGGAGCTACAATTCTTTACTTTGACAGATACTTTATTCGAGTAAGAGTGACAAAACCATAGACACTATTATGTATGCATTTTACTGAATACCATTGTTATATTTATTTATTAATGACAAGTCGATGTTGAGTTCTTGGTTATGGACGCTTCATATATTGTATGGGATACTATTTTTTAGGCACAATGAAAATTTATAAACAATTTAATACAATATGTGTAATAATTAATTGACAAACATCAAGAATAGACAACAAGTTGCTTTCAAGATAATTGTTTATGGTACACTGGTGACAGATGACGTTCAATAAAGAATGACAGTTTGTCACTATTTCTTAAAAACATAGACTACAAAAGCATTTTTATAGAATACGATTGTCAGTATCCGAAATCTTTTTCAAATATTTGTTATAACGGATTCTCTTAAAGTAAATAGTTATAATTGCTTAGCCGAACAATGCACCTTTGTTCAGAGAAATGCAGATGTTGTCCTAAAGCAGTCATAAATACTGAAGTGGCCTAAAATAGCCAGGCAGATTGTAACATCTACACTTACAGCTTACATCTCTCCTCCATTATTCTACGTATTTATATTATACCAAAAATACTTATTACGTTCCTATTTTAGGTCAGAGCTAAAAAGTATAATAAACAAAACAACTCTATTATCATTTGAATTGCCAACAACGTATATTTACTTTACGTATCTTATTTATTCAATAGTGATTTGTTCTTGAACAATTAAATATACGATTAAACAACACATTTTACAATGAATAAATTCTATTAAAAAAAGTAGAATCGAAACTACGGCTTCGCATTTATTTTTAATATCATGAAATATTTTTTTTTAATTGAGTGACCATAATACATATTTTATTAATTATTATTTATAACGGCCGACACAACCATTTTTTTTAAATTTTAAACGGACTAATTGAATGAATAATATTGCCATACGATACTAACAACATATACACGCTAATTGATAATAACTGAAGATTTTCAAACCATCGTAATAATTATTAATATTTCCTACAATTATGTATTATGGGCTCAGAATAAAAATCTCTCAAATACAGATTAATTTCTTCAGGTTAAAAAAAACGTGGGAACCCATTGCCCCCATTTATTGTTGTACAATGTTAATTTATAATTTTGGTGCGTATACGAATAGACTAGAGCTTGATAGTATTGGTGTACATGCGACAGATATCACTGCGTACTTAACAGAAACAGCTCATTCTAAGATGGTGATTTTCGGCCGTATTCAATATAAGAGTGTGTTACTGTACGAATAGACTAGAGCTTGGTAGTATTGTTGTACAAGCATACGCACCGCACGCACACACTCTAATTACACTATTGTATTGAATTATTATTATGACAGTTTGAGAATCGTCGCTTATTATGGCAACACTGTTCACTTAATTTGCGTAGAAATATTTTTTTGTGGCATTACATGATTTAAAATATTTGAAGTTCAATTAAAAAAATATTATTTAATCGAGATTACACAACAGAGCGCAAAATATATAATGATATAATTTTGCGGAATGACATTTACTCTACACATAAACGAAATAAACCTTACGGATAAAATGCACAACACATAAATCTCCTTCTACTCCACTGGAAGAATATATTATACATACAATTATTAATGAACACACTTCATATTGTATATTATTAAAAACAAACATTTTATAAAAACCAGCTATTTTTTATTTCTTATGTTTGTAGAGAGTATTTGAACACGCTAATAATCATGCTTGGTATTACCAACACAAATAAATCTCTCTGTTATATTGAATACGGTCGATAAATGAATTAATTAATTTTAATATTATGTCATTCTGATTGCCTATACGAAGGCGCATTATAGTGTTTGACCGATGATCAGTATCTAGCGTTGTTATGATAATAGTGATGATGTTTCACAATATAGTGGCTGATGATGTTAGGCAAGAAGCTGTGGCTGTTGTACTGATAAGGAGATGTCTTCCCAAGCCAAATAGTCATTACACATGTTGTCATTGTCATCAAAGATTATGGCAACCATGCCAGACATCATCACATTCAATACCTCACTTAAATAAGCACTTTTAAGTAACTCAAACTATATAATTATGAATGTGTACATTAAATGAAAGCCTAATCTATACGTTGACAAACTATCGGTGAGAATATATTTTTAAATGGTAAACTCAAGCTTGATATTTATTATTTATAATATCGATGGTGTTGATTAAACCCGTGTAGAGCGACATTAGTATAATGTTCATTTCATGATTGTTAATAGAAATGTCACACTAAATGCGAAATTACATATCAAAGGCCGTAATTGGTCACAAAACTATCAATATATTGCGATATCACTAATCACAGCCGTTTGCGGTCAGTTTAAAGCTTGATCTAGGTATTTTTTAATAGTTTGACATTTTAATGCTTGTAATTGTTACACTATTTTTCGAAATAACACTGTACATATTAAATTTATAAAATAAATAAATTGGGGTTTGGTTTATCGACAAATCGAATACACACTAATGATTTTAATTCGAATTCGAATGATAATATTCGTTTGATCTTGGTACATCTCTAGTTTCATTAATTCACAATTAATATTGTCTCAAACAGACTCGTCTGCTATGTCCGCCATATTGATATTTATCATACACTTTACAGGCCTTCTACTATAGTAGGTTCCGGTGCTTTGATTAGAATGGAATATTATAATATTCGTTTGATCTTGGTACATCTCTAGTTTCACTAATTCACAATTAGTATTGTCTCAATCAGACTCGTCTACTTGGTCCGCTATCTTGTTATTTATACATCTTATGGTATTATCACAGTGTATTCCCAAATGAAGCGTCTGGCTTGAATAGAAAACGACTTGCCATTGGCCGCCATGTCAAGGCGAACTATTGGCACACTGACCGATGCTTTTAATTATAGAGTTCGATTTGATTGTTTCAGATTATTTGTTGCATTTGATAGAAAACTTGCCAAAATGCCCACCGAGTGCATTTCAACAAACCCGCTGCAAAGGGAATTGGCCGATTCCATCATCAGGATGGTCCCTCTGGATGAGATCAGGATCCTGCTGGCTTGTGGAGCCAAGGTATATTCATTAACATTTATAATGATTGGTGCATTTATATATAATCATAAGATATCGCATGAGTGGCTAAATGCGTGTTTAGTTCAAGTGGATCAAGTGGCCAAAAACATGAGTTACCTGGCAAACATTATACTGTAAACATCTCTCTTCATATCTTCAGTTATATTTCACAGTAAAATGGGTAAATGCATTGTTACTACATATCATATGGACTCAAACATACACTCAAATACATCTAGCCTCACTTTTTACCAAACACTACTTCTTTAACATGTTTACAATATTATTAAGTATTGTCACAACCACTCTCAGTGGTCACTATAAATGTGTTGAGTGAGGGAGACACACTTATGCCTTTATCGAATAGGAGAGAAGAGTGCAACAATACACGGGTTTACACGAATTATTTATATGCAATGCGATATCTAATGTTTATAATTGTTATAATTGAACAGGTGAACGAAGCAGTAACTCAGGGTTTGCGACCTCTGCATTACGCCGTTTGGCAAAGATATGTTGAAGCTGTTCAGTTGTTATTAGTGAGGGGATGCAATGTTAATGCCATTGATGATTGTGGCTACAGTGCTCTCCATTTAGCTGCAGAGCATGGGTAAGATCACTTATTATATATCCATATAAAAGCCTAATGTGTGTGTAGAAATATATTGGAAAATTGTGCAAGCAGTGTTGCGCCAAAGTCAATCGAATAACAATGAGATGTCAATACTACATTTTTAAAGTAAACAGTTGAGATATTTTGATTCTGACATAATTATTACGACAGTAATCTTCGATTATTATCTATGAGTATACGTTGTTAGTATCGTATAACAATTCTGTTCACTTAATTTGCGTTGTCCGTTTAAAATTATTAATTAATTACACCAATACTACGAAGCTCTGGTCTATTCGTATACGCACCAATACTATCAGCTGTAGCCCGGCGGAATGCGGCCGTATTACCGATTCATACATTGTATAAGAATAAATGGGTGCAAAGGGTACTCACGATTTTTTAACCTGCAGAAATTAATCTGCATTTGAGGGATTTTGAAAATATAAAACGTACATTGGTGAGTTATCGCGATTTTTTTAATTTGACGTTTTCTCTACAAACTGTTAACTTTATGTAGTTTTTTGTAAATGTAGTTTTAAGTTAACGCTGTAAATTAGAGGATGGGGCAAAATTTATGCTACCATTTTGATAACAAGTCATGTGACGTTTAGATCAGTTTCGTCACTATTTCTGCTCGTTATTGTACCGTAATATTTATTATAAAATTGGGGCGTATTATCATTGTCAAATTCAATTATTCCAGCAGTCGAATTCGAGTATTCCAGCTGTCACATTGGGAATGACAGCTGGAATTCTTCATTTTGACACATGCTTTATTCAAGTAAGAGTGAAAAAAACAATAGACACTAATCATTTATGCATTTTAATCAATACCACTGTAAACTATTGAGGCGAGGAAATAAAATATGCGTGCATTTTTAAAACTCTTTTTAATCAATGAATATTTAAACGTCTCTATTGAAAATCGCCGGGTTAATTTATTAAATATGTAATTGAAAGTGGATGACATTGCATATTCTGTGGATAATTATCTGGCATATTCTTATGAGGATAGGGATGCACTTGACAATTTGCCATAATCTGAGTGACACGAGCTATTTCCTCAAGCTAGAAAATTTGAATTTGACAGTGACAGCCGGAATTCTTCCCTTTGACAGATCCTTTACTCAAGTAAGATTGACAAAACTATAGACACGATCATGTATGCATTTTAGTGAATACCACTGTGTGCGATTTGTTAGGTTAAAAAAATAAATAAATAAAGAGTATAGTGGGCCTTATAATACAGGAGGTAAATTATTAAAAATATGAGTATAAACTTACCATTTTCTAAAAGCAGTCTTATAATGGGTAAATCGCCTTTAAGAATTGCAAGATCTAATGGACTTGGCTTTGCTATATCTTCTGAATCGTAATTTAGTCGGGCTCCTTGTTTTATCAACAGGTTGACGATGGAAATATTGCCTGCAATCAGTTTATCATCAATCTGATATTTTAACAATTATTGTAATATATTAGTTACCTGAAAGTACAGCATAATGGAGGACAGTACGGAAATCATGTCTAGCATCTGTCATCGCATTCACATCGGCACCGTGACTAAGTAACATCAATACAGATTCCATTCCCTGTAATATTATATTGGTTTAGACCAATGAGAAGATTTCGCGGTGTGTGTGTGATCATACCTGACTAAATCTAGCAGCTTTCATTAACGGAGTCATTCCCGAACGATCTCTGGAATCTGGATTTGCTCCGAATGTAAGCAGCAGTTCTAAATATTCTGGATCGTTGACTAAATTTATTTCAGAGCCGAAGAAATATCTCCTGTTGGGATCTGCTCCGTGCTCTAATAAAGACTTTGCAATATCCTAATAACAATAATTATAATACAGTGCGTTTGCGATTATAAACAATATATCAGAGGCGCCTGTCAATGCATAAACCCCCTCCCCCATGCCAATATACAGGGTGGTCTTAAACTAACTGAGAATATTTTAAGAGATGGTAGTGTATCACAAATATAAGTAAAAAAATCTCTAAATTATTTTGTGCTTTTGAACGACATCACCGATATTAGAAGGCCCGACAAATGGATGTATAAATATCACAATGGCCTTTGGTAAGTATCTCGACACTCTACACATTAATGAAATAAACCTTATATTTATGTCGCTCTACACACATAAAAACTGTCTTCAAAGACACACAGCTTATTTTTATTTAAAAAAATGTAATATTTAGTAATAATATTGTGTGAAAAATTTCGGGCTTAAAGGACATCACTGATATTATGAATGATAAATATCAAGATGGCGGACCAAGCATATGATATTGATAGAGGAAAAACTAATGTATAATTCAGACTCTTCTGCATGGTCAGCCATATTTATATTCATACATCCAGGTTCTGACATGTATCAGATTATCGATACTATGCAATATAAAATATTACCATGTGTTTATTTCTTATGGCCAATCTGAGCGGTTCATCGCAAAGAGTGGTTCTAGGGAATTCTTCTTCAGTCTCAGGTCTGTAGTCCAAATCAGCTCCATTTTGTAAAAGCAAATCAACCAACTCTTTATATCTATTAACGAATAAGTTCGTATTAATAATTATTTTAATTATCTTATTTGCAGCCAGTGTTTCGCCAAAGTCAAACGAATATTATAAATCTTTTCTTTATATCGATATATTAGCAGACCATTTAACTGGATGTATAAATATCAAATAGTCTGGGTGAGGCAATTAGTGTTGCCTCAGTCAAACGCATGTGCTTGGTCCGCCATATTTGATATTTATACATCCAGTTAACATCGTCCATCGTCGTATCGTCCATCCCCAAAAAGGTTATAATTAGAACAATATGTGGGATTAACATGCTACTGTCTCACCACATTCGATATGAAAGTGTGTGCGTGTGGTGCGCATGTGTGTACACTAATACTACCAAACTTTAGTCTATTCGTACACACACCACCAAGCACGACTCACTAACGCACTCTCGTTACACTATTGTATTAAATACAGCTGTTTGATTCTAAAAGCGTCGATTGTTTATTAAAAAAACAATAATGTGAAAATTTTACATTTGATTTACATACAAACAAAAATAAAGTAAATTTTTAAATAAAGTTAACAGTTTGTAGAGAAAACGTCAAATTAAAAAAATCGCGATAACTCACCAATGTACGTTTTATATTTTCAAAATCCCTCAAATGCAGATTAATTTCTGCAGGTTAAAAAATCGTGAGTACCCTTTGCACCCATTTATTCTTATACAATGTATGAATCGGTAATACGGCCGCATTCCGCCGGGCTACAGCTGATAGTATTGGTGCGTATACGAATAGACCAGAGCTTCGTAGTATTGGTGTAATTAATTAATAATTTTAAACTGACTACGCAAATTAAGTGAACAGAATTGCTATACGATACTAACAACGTATACTCATAGATAATAATCGAAGATTACTGTCGTAATAATTATGTCAGAATCAAAATATCTCGACTGTTTACTTTAAAAATGTAGTATTGACATCTCATTGTTATTCGTTTGACTTTGGCGCAAAACTGCTTGCACCATTTTCCAATATATTTCTACACACACTTTAGGCTTTTATATAAACAATATATTATGATCTTACCCATGCTCTGCAGCTAAATGGAGAGCACTGTAGCCACAATCATCAATGGCATTAACATTGCATCCCCTCACTAATAACAACTGAACAGCTTCAACATATCTTTGCCAAACGGCGTAATGCAGAGGTCGCAAACCCTGAGTTACTGCTTCGTTCACCTGTTCAATTATAACAATTATAAACATTAGATATCGCATTGCATATAAATAATTCGTGTAAACCCGTGTATTGTTGCACTCTTCTCTCCTATTCGATAAAGGCATAAGTGTGTCTCCCTCACTCAACACATTTATAGTGACCACTGAGAGTGGTTGTGACAATACTTAATAATATTGTAAACATGTTAAAGAAGTAGTGTTTGGTAAAAAGTGAGGCTAGATGTATTTGAGTGTATGTTTGAGTCCATATGATATGTAGTAACAATGCATTTACCCATTTTACTGTGAAATATAACTGAAGATATGAAGAGAGATGTTTACAGTATAATGTTTGCCAGGTAACTCATGTTTTTGGCCACTTGATCCACTTGAACTAAACACGCATTTAGCCACTCATGCGATATCTTATGATTATATATAAATGCACCAATCATTATAAATGTTAATGAATATACCTTGGCTCCACAAGCCAGCAGGATCCTGATCTCATCCAGAGGGACCATCCTGATGATGGAATCGGCCAATTCCCTTTGCAGCGGGTTTGTTGAAATGCACTCGGTGGGCATTTTGGCAAGTTTTCTATCAAATGCAACAAATAATCTGAAACAATCAAATCGAACTCTATAATTAAAAGCATCGGTCAGTGTGCCAATAGTTCGCCTTGACATGGCGGCCAATGGCAAGTCGTTTTCTATTCAAGCCAGACGCTTCATTTGGGAATACACTGTGATAATACCATAAGATGTATAAATAACAAGATAGCGGACCAAGTAGACGAGTCTGATTGAGACAATACTAATTGTGAATTAGTGAAACTAGAGATGTACCAAGATCAAACGAATATTATAATATTCCATTCTAATCAAAGCACCGGAACCTACTATAGTAGAAGGCCTGTAAAGTGTATGATAAATATCAATATGGCGGACATAGCAGACGAGTCTGTTTGAGACAATATTAATTGTGAATTAATGAAACTAGAGATGTACCAAGATCAAACGAATATTATCATTCGAATTCGAATTAAAATCATTAGTGTGTATTCGATTTGTCGATAAACCAAACCCCAATTTATTTATTTTATAAATTTAATATGTACAGTGTTATTTCGAAAAATAGTGTAACAATTACAAGCATTAAAATGTCAAACTATTAAAAAATACCTAGATCAAGCTTTAAACTGACCGCAAACGGCTGTGATTAGTGATATCGCAATATATTGATAGTTTTGTGACCAATTACGGCCTTTGATATGTAATTTCGCATTTAGTGTGACATTTCTATTAACAATCATGAAATGAACATTATACTAATGTCGCTCTACACGGGTTTAATCAACACCATCGATATTATAAATAATAAATATCAAGCTTGAGTTTACCATTTAAAAATATATTCTCACCGATAGTTTGTCAACGTATAGATTAGGCTTTCATTTAATGTACACATTCATAATTATATAGTTTGAGTTACTTAAAAGTGCTTATTTAAGTGAGGTATTGAATGTGATGATGTCTGGCATGGTTGCCATAATCTTTGATGACAATGACAACATGTGTAATGACTATTTGGCTTGGGAAGACATCTCCTTATCAGTACAACAGCCACAGCTTCTTGCCTAACATCATCAGCCACTATATTGTGAAACATCATCACTATTATCATAACAACGCTAGATACTGATCATCGGTCAAACACTATAATGCGCCTTCGTATAGGCAATCAGAATGACATAATATTAAAATTAATTAATTCATTTATCGACCGTATTCAATATAACAGAGAGATTTATTTGTGTTGGTAATACCAAGCATGATTATTAGCGTGTTCAAATACTCTCTACAAACATAAGAAATAAAAAATAGCTGGTTTTTATAAAATGTTTGTTTTTAATAATATACAATATGAAGTGTGTTCATTAATAATTGTATGTATAATATATTCTTCCAGTGGAGTAGAAGGAGATTTATGTGTTGTGCATTTTATCCGTAAGGTTTATTTCGTTTATGTGTAGAGTAAATGTCATTCCGCAAAATTATATCATTATATATTTTGCGCTCTGTTGTGTAATCTCGATTAAATAATATTTTTTACTCCCCATTCAATTGAACTTCAAAAATATTAAAGGCTTTCATGTAATGCCACAAAAATATTTATTACCATGCAAATTAAGTGAACAATGTTGCCATAATAAACGACTATTCTCAAACTGTCATAATAATAATTCAATACAATAGTGTAATTAGAGTGTGTGCGTGCGGTGCGTATGCTTGTACAACAATACTACCAAGCTCTAGTCTATTCGTACAGTAACACACTCTTATATTGAATACGGCCGAAAATCACCATCTTAGAATGAGCTGTTTCTGTTAAGTACGCAGTGATATCTGTCGCATGTACACCAATACTATCAAGCTCTAGTCTATTCGTATACGCACCAAAATTATAAATTAACATTGTACAACAATAAATGGGGGCAATGGGTTCCCACGTTTTTTTTAACCTGAAGAAATTAATCTGTATTTGAGAGATTTTTATTCTGAGCCCATAATACATAATTGTAGGAAATATTAATAATTATTACGATGGTTTGAAAATCTTCAGTTATTATCAATTAGCGTGTATATGTTGTTAGTATCGTATGGCAATATTATTCATTCAATTAGTCCGTTTAAAATTTAAAAAAAATGGTTGTGTCGGCCGTTATAAATAATAATTAATAAAATATGTATTATGGTCACTCAATTAAAAAAAAATATTTCATGATATTAAAAATAAATGCGAAGCCGTAGTTTCGATTCTACTTTTTTTAATAGAATTTATTCATTGTAAAATGTGTTGTTTAATCGTATATTTAATTGTTCAAGAACAAACTTTCACTACGGAATAAATAAGATACGTAAAAAGTAAATATACGTTGTTGGCAATTCAAATGATAATAGAGTTATTTTTGTTTATTATACTTTTTACGCTCTGACCTTAAAATAGGAACGTAATAAGTATTTTTGGTATAATATAAATACGTAGAATAATGGAGGAGAGATGTAAGTTGTAAGTGTAGACAGTTAAGCACCCGCCTGGCTATTTTAGGCCACTTTCAGTATTTATGACTGCTTTAGGACAAACATCTGCATTTCTCTGAACAAAGGTGCATTGTTCGGCTACAATTATAACTATTTACTTTAAGAGAATCCGTTATAACAAATATTTGAAAAAGATTTCGATACTGACAATCGTATTCTATAAAAATGCTTTTGTAGTCTATGGTTTTAAGAAATAGTGACAAACTGTCATTCTTTATTGAACGTCATCTGTCACCAGTGTACCATAAACAATTATCTTGAAAGCAACTTGTTGTCTATTCTTGATGTTTGTCAATTAATTATTACACATATTGTATTAAATTGTTTATAAATTTTCATTGTGCCTAAAAAATAGTATCCCATACAATATATGAAGCGTCCATAACCAAGAACTCAACATCGACTTGTCATTAATAAATAAATATAACAATGGTATTCAGTAAAATGCATACATAATAGTGTCTATGGTTTTGTCACTCTTACTCGAATAAAGTATCTGTCAAAGTAAAGAATTGTAGCTCCTATTTTAAGGTCAGAGCGTAAAAAATATAATAAAAAAACAAGTATATTATCACTTGAATTGCAAATAATGTATATTTACTTTTTATGTTTATTATTAATTCCGTAGTGAAATATTGGCTGGGTTTTTTCTTGAATAATTAAATATACGACCAACCAACAAATTTTACAATGAATAAATTCCATTTAATAAAGGAGAATCGAAACCACGGTTTAGCATTTATTTTATCGTAGAATCGTAAAAAAGTGACAAAACCATAGACACTATCATGTATGCATTTTACTGAATACCACTGTAAATTATTAAGGCAAGGAAATAAATACCCGTGTATTTTTAAAAGTCCTTTTTTATCAATGAATATTTAAAAAAAATGGTTAAGGAACAAAACGTCTCTTTTAAAAGTTGTTGGATCCATTTATTAAATAATAAAAAATGGATGACATTGCGTGTTTTGTGAATAATTCTGGCATATTCTTGCGTGAATAGGGATGCACTTGACAATTTGCCACAATCTGAGTGACACGAGCTATTTCCGCATAAATGAGTGTTATTCAGAGAAATTAAAAAGGTGCTTGATATTGAACGGTTGGAACATGTTTTTCCGGATAAAATTAGAATATGCGTGCATTCAAATATAGACTTGGATGTTTTGAAGAGAGTGAACACGTCTGCTACTGATGATAATGATAATGATGCTACTATTGATGATGGGGGATTCCCTTCTTTTATCACTGGACCTGTGCCAGCATAAGTCAAATCAACCACAGTGGAATAAGGGCGTAGTATAGTAAGAAATAAATCACTTTGAATTACTACATATAAAAGGCTATAGTGTATGTATACGTTTTACTGTGTGTCTGTATTGTGAGCTCTCTTATTGGGCGTTAAAGTACGAACCAAATCACTCTGAATTACTATATATAAAAGGCCATAGTACATGTATACGTTTTACTGTGTGTCTGTATTGTGAGCTCTCTTATTGGGCGTTAAAGTACGAACCAAATCACTTTGAATTGCTATATATAAAAGACCATAGTGTATGTATACGTTTTACTGTGTCTGTATTGTGAGCTCTCTTATTGGGCGTTAAAGTACGAACCAAATCATTTTGAATTACTACATATAAAAGGCCATAGTGTATGTATACGTTTTACTGTGTGTCTGTTTTGTGAACTCTCTTATTGGGCGTTAAAGTACGAACCAAATCATTTTGAATTACTACATATAAAAGGCGATAGTGTATGTATACTGTGTTTTA
>JAGTTH010001900.1:0-53077 GCA_022606485.1 Agraylea sexmaculata
CCTTGAATTTGGCATAAATAATATTGAATTGTATGCAAGCTAATATAAATAACGGTTAAACCTTGACACATACAAAATGTCACAGTTTAAATATTGAACCTTGCATATTTTTATTTATTTGCTATCACTCAAGGCTAAATTATAAAAATAACTAGCTCTGTATATGTGAAAGGTTCATCTTGACGGTGTATGGGTTAAAGAAAACCAGGGCCGGAGTCGTAAAAAATAAACCTTAATTCAAATTACCAAATTTATAAAATGCAATAAAATAAAATAAAAAAAATTGACTACGGAATTGCTCCATACATAATTCGTAACAAGAGGATGCGCTTTTTTAACATTCCATACAAGATTTTATTGCTAATTGCTTATTTGATTTAAATTAATAATGTAGTCAGATAATATTTTCATAATTTTAAATAGTTATTGATTGAAAAAATAATTTTTACAGCCCTTTTTTACATTCGCGATTTTTTGTGGATATATAATAAAACATTAAAAACCACAAAAAATCCCAAACATATTAAACAAACTATAAAATCACAATACACTGATTCAGCACTATAGAACCTTGACTTTTCGAAATTGGCCCGGTCCATTGCGGCACTCAAGTTGAACATTAATTTCTATCCTTACATAATTATTTTTATTTTTATAATAAAACTATCAAAAACATAATAGTTTGATGTTTATTTAAATTATTTTTATACAGGGTGGCCTTGAAATATCTGAGAATATTTCTGAGGATTTTTCATTTTAAAAAAATAATTAAAAATATAAATAGTGCTTTTGGAATCGAGTTTGGAATTAGTTGTTTCTCTGAAGCACTCAGTAGTGATTATTACGTGTATATTGTGTCTGTTATAGGTAATTAATATTATTAATTATTTTTGTAATAACCTACCACCCCTTAAAATATTCCCAGTTATTTCAAGTCCACCCTGTATATGCAACATGTTTTTTTTTATTAAATAAGTACTTAAAATTGTGAGAAACTAATGAGTAACTATCTGGCTGTATTATTATTTAAAATTAAATAATCAAACCTTGCGGTGAATGTTAAAAAAGCGCGTTGAAAAATTATGTATGGAGCAATTCCATATTCATAATATGAAAATGTAACTTTACTTGAAGAAATTAAATCACTTGATAAATATTGACACTGTTTTGTTCACCTTAGTCACAATTTAATTAAAATATTTTATCACTGTTGGTATGTATAGACGAGACGATCGCTCTCCGAGAGAGTTGAAGAGTGACTAAAGTGAACGCAGCACCAGGAAGCGAACCAGCACCACCGAGTCGTTACACCACTTCACTATTACCAGCATATGTTTAAATAAATATGTATATACATAAAAATAAAAAAATGAGGTTGTACTCTGGCCGAATAAATAACTAGTCTATCGACGGTTATATAACCTAACCTTAACCTCTGATCACTATTACAATCACATTCAATGTACAGTTAAAAGGAATTTTGAGGAAGCTTGATTTTTTATTTTTAAACTATCCCCTAATTTTAAATATAATATTTAATTAATTAATTTACACCATTTAGGAATTATTGTATTTAGGCCGGGTTGTTCCGTGCGTGTAAAAATGTCGTAGCTTAGTCAATGACGTCATCGTCTACATATGCACAATTGTAGGGTATTAAAATATCAAGACTACATTTTTATATACATAATAAAATAACGATTGTTTCTATCATATATAATATAATTTTTGTCTCTGCGTGTGTTTAAATTTTGTCATTTTTTAGTAAATATCAAACTTACTAATGGTTGAAATCGGCAATTTAATAGCAAAAAAATGCATAAATAATTTGAATACACATAACAGTTAATAGCAATTAAAAATTAATTATTTTAAAGAACGCTTTAATGCTCATCTAATAAAAAAAATATCATTACTTTATCAACAGCACTGTTATAAAATCATTTCAAAATACTTACAAATTACGGAGCTTTTGATTTAATTGATTTACTATTAAAATCTCAATTTAAAGAATGTATATTTAGGAATTATTGTAAAAATATCAGTGGTGCAAAAAAAGGTTAAGTGATTTTTTTTGCACACATATCTAAGATCTTCACATTGGCAAACACTTTTTAAAACGATAACTGATCACTTAAATTTTATTATTGTTGAGTGTCCGTTTTTGGATTTAATTTTTTTTTTTATTATTTAATTGGAAATGAATATTTTGAATGATAGTTTAATTACTCAAGAGGTGTAATATTTTCACAAGCAGAAATTATTTTTCTTTAAGAAACTTTTGCGGTTTATTGTTTAAAAGTACATTGCTAAATTAGCGTTGCCATATAGAAAAAAATATTGGAAAATCAACCCAAAAGTCTAACTAACTGCAGAAAAACACTCAATAACTGAATGAATTGTATTTTTATATTTTTGTATGAAATGGACAATAGTAGATTTTTTTAGATTAGACTCTAGTTTTTTGATTATTTTAAGCATTAAGGTATAAAATGTAGTAATGTGACTAAGCATTACAAAACAAGTAAAATGAATTGGAAAAAAAACGAGAATTGCTTACATTAAAACGTTACGTAACAACAACACTAGTCAAAAATTTCAAAACAAACCTTCCGCTTTCATGAAATACGATCATCAAAATGTTGGATATCAAATTCAACCTCGTTTATAAATATAAATCGCAATACAATGCATATCTTTAGTTTAATAATTGCTTTATTGTGACTGTTTTTAAATAAAAACCAACATTCTTGCTACATTTCCTATAGCTAATTAATATTTTCTCACCTGGGCTTAGAAGAATGTGTCTGTTGTGGTTGTTCTTGTGAACTTCTTGCAGCTGGTGGTCTATACACATCTTCACTTTGTCCTGTAAAAAATATATTTATATAAAAAATTTAAAGTGTAATAATTATACAAAATATGTTTAATACGTCTCAGAACCTAGAAACGATACAAACTTAACCTACTTAAAATAAATTAAAAAAAAATTCTGCGTTGAAATGTATTCAATATAATAATATAACTAACGAGTGTAGGAAAATTGGTTTTGGTTTAGCGAAGAAGTTAATTTATATTTTGTAAATTAAGAAAAATTTCATGTTCTCCTTTTTATACTTGCATATTAATAAATTTCTAGCATACGTCATCACAAATTTTCATTTCTATAGTTATTAATTCAACGACTATGAAAATTAAACTAACAATATTACTTAATTTATATTTTTAATAAGATTTTCTGTCGTAATAATTTCTTAAATTCTTAAAATAGTTGTTGAATCTTCGGTTATTATTAATGTTAGTATCGTACGGCAATACTGTTCACTTAATTTTCATAGTTCATTGGCATTTTTTATAAGAAAAAATAATATTTATTTTTGTAGTTGTGTTGGCATTACATGAAAGCCTTTAAAATATTTCAAGTTCAATTAAAGACATGTTGTATATCAAGGTAAATATATTTTCACTGGTGAATGTATATTTTTTATTGATATTAACACGTTCTAAAAAAATATAATCTCAATCAGAATACAGATTCAGTTTAATATTATTTTATGCATAATATAATAACTAGTGTTATTAATTAAAAAAAATATATTGCCTATTTCAACTGAGGGATGCAACCGTTTACTCTGATTTTCTGGATTTTAAGGTGAATATTGATACGATTAAATAATTTTATTTTTATTATTAATATGTATATATATATACATTATTTAATATTAAATAATACCTTACACTGTGTATTATTATTATAATAAATACCCCACGATTATTGTGTATAATAATAATACATAATATATATATATATATATATATATATCTATATATATATATATATATATATATATATACTATATATATATATATATATATATATATATATATATATAATGTATTATTATTATACACAATAATCGTGGGGTATTTATTATAATAATAATACACAGTGTAAGGTATTATTTAATATTAAATAATGTTGGCTGTGTGGCGTGGAATCATCAGAGTGTACTTTCTCCAAAGTGTCGGCCACTTGCTCAACAGAAGACACAAAGACACGGTCGATGATCTTATATAACTTGATAAAAATTGCGTCATGATACCTCTCTCTCTCTCTCTCTCTTTATACTACTAGTCATACCAACAGCTTGGTCAATCCGAGGAAGTAATCTTCGAGGCACTATTGCCAAATATGACCCACTAACCAACGAGAAGCCAGTACCATTGTATGCAAGAGTCGTGATATTGCATATGTGTACAAAAAATACATTTTAAAAACTAAACTAAATAACGATAAAAAAATTATTATACTTTTATATATTAAACGGCCATAGTGTATGTATCCGTTTTACTATGTTTCTGTATTATGAGTTCTATTATTGGGCGTTAAAGTACGAACCAAATCACTTTGAATTACTACATATAAAAGGCCATTGTGTATGTATACGTTTTACTGTGTGTCTGTATTGTGAGTTCTCTTATTGGGCGTTAAAGTACGAACCAAATCAATATGAATTACTACATATAAAAGGCCATTGTGTATGTATACGTTTTACTGTGTGTCTTTATTCTGAGTTCTCTTTCTATTTAACCTTTCTTTAGGATTTACAATAAGTTACACAAGTCGGTTATTTTTATTTGAAATAGTTTAATCGGTTATTTAAGTTAGATACGATAGTAGAGTTACTTAGCTACACTTATGATTGTTTTTTTGTTAGCTAATTAGCACTAATTAACAAACAACTCTATTACCGTCTTTACGGTGTACGTTAACGGCGACGCACGCCTAGGAATCCCAAGCTTAAGAAAGGGAACAGGTAAGCAACTTATAAAATAATAAAAAAAATCACAAACGAATTTAGAAACAAAATAAAAACATTAAATATGTTATTTCCAAGCGTGGGAGACGAAAGTGCAAAAAAACCTCATTTATTTCTTAACTGATTTTAACCCGATAAAAAACAGGGAAGATCTGTTTATTTTATTTTATTGGATATGAGCAGAAATGTGCCAAAGTCAAACGAATATTATGATATTATCTCTTTTCTTTAAATCAATCCAACACTGGTTAATCATAATTACGTGTTTTTGTAAGATTGTCTTCATTACACTCCATGAGGAAAAGGAGATATGTATAATACTATAATATTCGTTTGACTTTGGCACACCACTGGATCTGGTACAAATGTGTTAATTTGACAAATTTCAAAGCAAACGATTAATATTATATGTAATTCGAAGAGAATAAAACTATTGCACACTGAAACTACTTATAAAGCTTACAAGGATACAGTTTTCATCACATGAATCATTTGGGAATCCCGATGGGCTACGTTTTAACAGTGTATGGAATAACAATGTTATTACACATGAATAAATCATTATACGTAGTGGGTCATTGAGTAAGTCTATGTTATGTAAAGCAATGACATAAGGTTGTAAAGTTTTGATATTTAGTACATTAGTAATCATCATAGTAATACAGAATGACCCACATTCAGAGTTGAACGCCCTCGCCATAAGATCATGGGACACGCAACTATTTATCTGGAATTAAAATTTCACTTAACAAACTATATTAAAAAATATTCTATGCCTTAGTTTAATAATAACGATTTCATTGTAAAAATATTCGGGATAAATAGACATTTATTAATGGGGAACCCAAACTATGATATTAGATCATTTATTTATAAAAAAATATTAAGGTTTAAATATATGATAGATAAATAAGATACTTAATCTCATAAATAAATATTTTTACTGATTAAAAATCCATTTGAAGAGTTAAAAATATCACAATGTAAAAATGTATTTTAGTTATATTCGGATTTAATCGTTACGCTTACCGTCGATAAGAATGTATAAATATCAAGATGGCGGACCTAGCAGACAAGTCTGAGTGAGACGATTAGTGTTGCCACTGTCAAACTCATCTGCTTGGCCGCCATCTTGATATTTATCATCCATTAGTCCGACCTCCACTTAATACATATTATGTTTCTCAGCCTATACTTTTTATTAGTGTTTGTAGAGCAAATGTAAAACTTTACGCATGTTCAGAGGTGATGTGTTGCAAATTGCGAGGTGACCAATCACAGCAGCAAAGAGTATAAAATATTGATATTATCAAATATGTATAAACCATTTAAATCAGAGTTATAATTTAATATAAATTTATACTATTAATAAAAAATATACTACTAAGAAGAAAATTATTTAATACCTGGATTTATTGCACAATTAATGAAACAATTAGGATATAGTTACAGGTTTTTTTTAAATATTGTTAAAAACATCAATAATTATAATATAAAATACCAAGAAAATCAGCAACATGTGATGTTATCATTGTACTAAATGTGTATTTAAACGCAATTAAATTATTTAAAAAATGTTAAGGCATTTTCAAATGTAGAGTATCTGTAGTATGAGATTCGAAAGGAGGTTGAATTTTTAATACCAAAATCACATATTGACATTTCAAAAATGTCGCAACGATTAATTTAACCTAAGGCAATAATGACTAAAAACAGTCAAAGTGGCGAGGACGACCGGTCATAGTGATTTTAACTAGTTTAACAAGAATAAATGCGAATGACCGACATTTTTAAGCGAAAAATTAATTGAAATCGGTACAACAACATTGAGATAGTGAACGCATACTGTGCATTTTATAAATATTTACCTGTATAAAGAGGACCTTGTAAAGGTTGTTCCACCCTCATGTCGTTGCTAAAGGATGAAGCACCGTTGCTGAAAATTATTTTAAAAAAAAATCAATCAATTATTATTTTATTATTATAAAAGCCCCTATCGCCAAAAAAATCTTAATAATTATTATTTAAGTGAAGGCGAGTGCTGTTCAAAAATAGGGGGGGATACTTAATGGATTTTATGGTAAAATATTACATTTTTATTAATTAATTCAATTACCTGTAATTCGTTACCTGAAGTTCTGGACGCTCAGAATCGAAAGCTCCCAAATTCAAAATTTATTTTTATTAAATCGATGAATCAGTAAAACATAAACGTATGTATCTACAACAAAACCTTGACTTAAATATTTAGTTTTAATCGATTCGATTAAATTTTTAAAAGTGTTATCTGTATATAAATCTCGTTCTTATTACAAAAAAAAATATAATTAAAATATGCAGTTTTACAGTGAATGATCTTTACTAATTATATCTGGATCAGAAGCTTATTTATAAATAGGTGTATAATGTGAAAATTTATTATAATAAAAGCTAATACACTAATATTAATGTTTTCTTCTAAACTGTCAATTTGAACATAGGTTTTTGAGTTACCGGCCCATCGAAATATAATATGGTAAATTCATTTGATTGTACATTTCTCTGCCTTTATACAATTTGAGGGGTTTTGATTTGACACTTTGGTAATTGGATTTTTTTTGCAATAAACCATTCAATTAATGAACTTACTTTATTATCTGATTCTCGAAGCAGACGACAGTTCGTCTTTCATTTCCCTTTCCGATTGAGAACGAAGTCAACTTGGTATAATTTTCGACAGCTTTGTGGACGATGAACCTTTCGTAGCTATTCGTGGGATCGAACAGCAGAACACTGAAAAAAAATTATAACAATATAAATAATGAAAAAAAATCTCTAGATTACTTGGATGCGATCCAAGAACGACTTCTGATATGTGTCAAGCTCAGTGGGTGTGACCTGAATTAGCATTAGACATGTTGTTCACACTAAATACTGCAATTTTCCTTTATTTCATTTATACAGAGTGAGAATATTTTAATAGGGAACGTTGGGTTTTATAAAAAAAATGTATATTCAACATTTTACCCTAATATATTATTTAAAAAATCACCTGTTGATTGTTGGTAACGTTTCCTTTATCTAATAGTATTAATCCCCTACCATTCCATATTAAAATAAATATAAGTGCAAAATGAGCTTTCAGACTGTATTATTTTATTTTTATTTATTGACAGAACAATCTTAAGTAATCATATAATAAAATATGCTTAAGATTTAACCACTTGATGCGTGATTGAAACAAATTCGAGTAAGAGGATGAAAAAACAGGTTTTCAATTGGTAAAAAATTTAAAAAGCAGTGCACGTTTATTTTTTGATAAATTATATTATTCTATTTTAACTTTCAAATATTATCAAAACATAATGCTAGCGAAATAGCTCAGGGGATAAGGCACGTGGCTAAAATTACTGTGGTCATGGGTTCAAATCCCGCTCAAGTCAGAATCGACTACGATTTGGGATTAATATAAAAAATATATAATTCAATAGTCAATTCTCATAATAAGTTATTAATAAAATATGTTCGAACACATCTTTGGTTCTTCGAGCCGGATAATAACCATTATAATTAAATTGATTTTATTATTATCTACTGGGAGATCGGGAAAAATATTAATAAAATTCCGATCTAAAAGTCTTGATCTAGGCTTACTCTGATTTCCTGTATTGTAAGGTAAATACCGATTATTAAATCGGTGACCTGTGTAAGTAGTAGTTAAGATTATCGACAGACAATTAATTTACACGTTGTTCTGCCTAAAAAACGATAATATAAAATAAAGGTAATCCGTGCAGTACTCTATTACACAAAAAATAAAAATAGCAAAAATATTCATAATAAAAATATGTCAATGATAAAAAGCACATACTGTATAAAAACATTTTAAGTTTACAGTTGATTAAACAAATAATAATAGAGGTTAATTAAATGTTTACATAATCCCAAATTACGGTTATTAATTGAGTACAGGTAAACAAGAGTTTGGGTAGTTCAGTTTAATAGTAATTTCATTAATAAAAGGTTACATAATGGCGGAAGAAACATGTCGGAATGTTGCTAAGAATCTCAACATAGAAACATGAATCCCATTAGCAATCATAAAAACACATACATTTTCAGACTTCCTGCCTTATAAATCTTGTTTCTAGTAATACGAGGAAGACAAGTCGAGCAGAGAAAGTAAGAAAACCTTCCACGATAACCAAAAATAGAGTAGAGTCGCCTCTAGTATTTATATTATGTAGAGTAAATGACACAATTGCTCAGCATATACAGCAAGACGGTAAAGCACGAACCAAATCACTTTGAATTGCTACATATAAAAGGCCATAGTGTATGTATATGTTCTACTGTGTGTCTGTATTGTGAGCTCTCTTATTGAGCGTTAAAGTACGAACCAAATCACTTTGAATTGTTACATATAAAAAGCCATAGTGTATGTATACTGTGTATTACTGTGTGTCTGTATTGTGAGCTCTCTTATTGGGCGTTAAAGTACGAACCAAATCACTTTGAATTGCTACATATAAAAGGCCATAGTGTATGTTTATGTTCTACTGTGTGTCTGTATTGTGAGCTCTCTTAATTGGCGTAAAAGTACGAACCAAATAACTTTGAATTGCTACATATAAAAGGCCATAGTGTATGTATACGTTTTACTGTGTGTCTGTAAGTTTGACAGTTACTTTACACATTCATGAAACAAAGTATGTATTTATGCACACCTAAAATATAATAATACATACTACTCTTTGTTTCTTACGTTTCTGGAACAAATATTAAAAAATGCATGCCTACGCAGAGAAACAATGAAGGCAGTCGAAAATTTTATTTACCTGTGAAACAATTAAATTCATTAGATATGTATGAACAAATCAAAATGATTGTATTTTGTTTCTTACCGCAAACGGCTGTGATTGGTGATATTGGTACATATTATGAGCAGCTCAGAATCAAAACCACCCAAATTCAGTTCGAATCCAATCGAATAATCGCAGAAACTAAATTGGAGGATAATTAAATGAATTTTGGTAATTAAATATTAAAAATTAGGTTTGTCCATATATATTTGTACATTTGTGTATATTGAAATCTTTGTGAAAAAATTACTTGCGAGTTTATGTGCTCAACTTTCAGTTTTCATAATATGAAAGTTGCGTCATTGGAATGATATTGAATAATGAAACAGATAAACTATTATAGATAAGAATAATATTTATCGAAAATTGATAAATTATACAGATTGTTCACTTCGAATACAACGAAGGGCCAAATAAGTATTACTGATGATAATACATTTCTCAAATTATTTAAATACCAATCAGATTGTTTCGGACACATTAATTTATTGCGAACACGAAATCAATCACTAAAAAAAATTAAACGCGTGCTAAAAGTAAATTTGCTTGAATTATGTATGTAATTCAATTTTAAATCAACACAAAAATAATAAAATTTACGCATTTGAAATTATATATAAAAAATCACAAAATCCAGACTATTCTATTCCAAAATTTTTCAAAGAAAAATAATTAAAAACTATTATTTGATTATAAACATTTTTCTACCAATCCACACTGATGCTTATAAGTATAGAATTAAATTCTTACTAATCATAAAGATACATTTTTTTTTAATATCTAAACAGTTGAGTAAACATATAAAATTTATTACTATTTCCACGTAAAATTATCGTTTTTATACGCAGTGTGCTTTCGCAAGATTTTCAATATTATTTATTTGAAAATGTGTACATTGTAGCAATATTTATTATCAAACTGGAATATCAATAATGAAATTGTTTAAACATATTGTATTTATTAATAATTAAAGTTCAATGATCGTTATAAAAATCAATGATGGGAAAAATTAAGAATCATTATCTGAGGATACAGTTTTGTTATAAAAATAAAATTACAGGTGAAAAAAGGTATTATTCGGGTTATTAATATTTTTTTATAAAAATAATATCTTTGGATATATTGAAAATAATAATGCAAGTATGACCAATCGCAGTCGTTTGTGGTATATGCCTTACATAAACATAAGAAACAAAGAGTAAAGCTTATTTAGAAGTCCTCATTATATTATAGTGTTACCGTGTGACACATCACAGCCATTCGCGGTAAATTAGAACACTTTTAAGCATGTTTCAAATTTGACACTTATTCCACACACATAATAAGAAAAGTGTATCTTATAAATATGTAATGAACATTGTTTATGCTAAAAATGTATCTATTTGGTGGAATAAATTAAATATTATTTCGGATTAATATGTAATGACATAAACCTCGGCCAAGTGGTTGATAAAACAGGTGTTCAATTGTAGAGCACTGCGCGGCTATAAAATGTATTATTCTATTTGTATTTTCGGATATTAAAAAATAAAATTGATAGTTTGTCCCATGAATATAATAATTGATGTACGATAAGTGTAGATGTATGTCGTATATCAGGGTTGAAATAATATAATAAATCGTTGCAGAGCTCGAATACGTCGAATAGCACTTCATCACACCCACTTGGACTATGTGTGGTGATGATTCGAGACAATGTGACTTGTCATTGTTTACCTGGCAGACGACTTTAGTAATGTATTCAGCGAATCCGTATAAAGATAATATGAGTTGACTGAAATGATGGTGACCTTACAAAACGGCGAGGGTCACCTTCGTCTTTGAATGTACTGCTACCAAATATTATTGTTATGAATGAGGATGAGGGGTCCTTTGTTGTGGATGCAGGTAATACAGGATAATGGATGCCTGTAAGATACAGGAACAATAAGATAATAATGATAATGTAGTTACGAGTGTGGCGTGGCCCTGGCTTGGTACTGCTGAAGACAGCGCCTCAGCTGGTCAGACTCTGCTTCTTGCTGTGACTCCACCTTGTTGTTCTTCACTGACAACTGTCACTATAACTGTCACTGTCACTGTTTCCTGGATCCTTCACCTGTTTTAATACAACACATCAAAATAATAATAACTCCCGAAACACGTCCTGTCGGGCCGACAATCGGCCCCACACTGCCGATATCAGGGATGCCACAAACGTCAAATAATATTTATAATGTATCAAATAGTATATTTATTCACAACATATATATTTTAAATGTGTACAAAATATCTCCAGTCTATCAAATTTTTGCGCAATACAATTTAAAAATGTGTATACATCTTGTGCACTTCAAATGTTGAAAAATATTAGATTGTAAAATGAATATTGCTTAGTCTTTCTTCCCGATGTTAATTACCATAATTGTAGTAGATCTGAGTCACACTTTTAGTCATTCCTGTCTTCGCGACGAACTGTTGTAATGTTGAATCTGTTATGAGGATGTCAAAGTGCGCAGTCATTTCTCACTTGGTTGTCAAATATTACAAATGTCGAAGTGCAATTAACTCGAAGACATCGCACAGTTGTTCATCGAGAAAGTGTGTGTGTGTGGGACGGTCTGAGCCATCACAGTTATACTTATTGTAGTTATAGTTCAATCATATTATAACTACTATGCCTACTAAATAACTAAATAAACCGGCACCAAACACAATCTCACTGTTGCCATCATTCATACACAGCCATAATGCCGACTATCTGATGATTGACAAGCGCGCTCTCTGTTAGACTGTTCACTTGCTCGCCCTATCAGTGGTGTCGATTCAAATTGTGGGTAGGCAAAATATGTGAGAGTGAGAGACGTGTAAATTGTATTGCATTTGTAAGAAAGGGTAAAATATATATTTTTAAATAAAATGTGTGACAAAATCTCTATCCCTATATTTAATTCATAGCAAACATAAATACGTTTTTCACAATAATATTACATATCAGTTGCAACATTAATCAGTCTTCTTACAAATTGCACAATTTTATTAAATATTGCGCAATGCAATGCAGAATCCTATATTGTGCAGTTTTAGTGATATAATACCAAATAGTAAATTGTTCTTGGATGTCTTTTCATCCTAAATACAATAAATTTATATTTTCTCTTATAATTTGGACAACCATGTACGCTATAGTATACAGCACAAGGTCATAATGTGTTCGATAATATAACGGTGTTGCCAGTGCGCGCCATACTTGCGTCACACACACTAATATAAAAATTAAACACACAATGGCGGGATAATTCAAATCGACACTGTTGCTTCATAACCAAATAAAATTTACAAAAGGTCTATTATTAACAGTAATAACAATCAAATTACTAATTAGACAAACAAAAAATCGAACGACGCATTAATACATGTTTACATTGAATAGAGTTAAAAGATTGATTTTTGTATAATGTGAAATACTTCCCCAAAATATGTATATGTTTAGACAATTATTTATTGTAAAAATAAACATAATTTAATAGGTGTTATTTTAGAAAATACTTACTAACAGTCGAAGCATAACTATTGACACAAAAAAATGCAAGGAAAGCGAATACTCCTTGACATGGCCGAGGCTGGAAATTGCACAATTTTTCAAACGGCTGATTGACATTGGAAAATCCATCGAAAAGGTATACTTGGCTAGTGACCCGTAAAGAAAAGCAAAAACAATATGGGTGTCCTCAAAGTACAGCCTTATAAAATACTACCAGCTCCTCAACAACTGCATTCAAGTTTGTAAACTCCGTCAACATGTTTGTTCATTCAGTTTATATTATCTGCATAATATTTGCTACTACAGTTTATTCATACCCATTTGATAATCATCAAACATTTTACGACATTGATCCAGAACACGAAGCTGCCCTTGCTCAAGTTGATGCAGACTATGTCCATTATCCTCAATCCGAAGGGTATTCAGATTTTGATGATACTAGATATTTTGATCATGGCGATTCGGGTAATAGAGGCTATAGTAAATATGATGGATTCGTCGATGGATCTTCTGGACACTATGGAGCTAGGGGAGATAAAAGCCATTATAGTGATAAAGGAGGTAGATTTGCAGGACATAATAATGAAGGCAAATATTATGATACCAATCATCAAGCCGTTCAAGCTCACAAAGGGGGAGACTATTCAGTGAATAACAGCTACAATAAAGGATCCAAGACTTCGGGATATCACAATGTTCACCACAAAGAGGAATATAAAAAAGACAAAAAGTTCTACGACGAGAAAAACAGTAGTGGGCATTATAACAGATATGGAGATTTTGGAGCAACGCTTTTAGCTGCTGCGGGTGCTGATGAACGCAGCAAAATATACGATGAAGCTTATAGAAATTCCAACTATGGGAAAAAAGGTTTCGTGGATCGCGGATCTCTTTACGATCATTTGAATAAATACGGTGCAGCAAACGGACATGACGAATATTACGAAAACCAAAATAAATATAACAGAAATAAAGTACTTTATTAATAATAACTTGTGATTTATATTTTTATAAATAAATAAACAACAAATATTATACTTACCACATGTTTTAATATTTAATTTATAAATATCATTAATAAACTGGCAGCACTGCTTACTGTCAAAATTCAAAAGTGCGCGCTTTGTGGCGCGATAAGTTTACTTCTGTGGTGAATAGTAAATATGTTTAAACCATCACTGCATCGTGCTTCAACTAAAATTGATCATGATAATGAAAGTCAAAGGGGATTGTCTTCAGCCCTGGACTTTTTGAAAGTTTGTAATCACATTAAATATTATCATTTCCATTTTATTTGACAACATACAACTAATTTCAATTTCAAAGATCGAATTGAGCAGAGAAAAAATATATTTTGAAGGGGAAGATTTTGAAATTATCGGCGGAATACCTTGTGGACAAATCACTGAACTTTGTGGACTCCCTGGAACTGACAAAACACAGCTTTGGTAAATATTCAGTAGAATATAAGCAATATGGCTTTTTTTAACATTTACAATCAATGACTTTTAGCTTGTATTTGAGTATATTTGTACAATTGCCGAAAGAAATGGGTGGTTTGAATGGAGATTGTATTTATATTGATACTTCAGCAAACTTTACTGTTAGACGACTCAAAGGTAACATTATTCCTGTATATAACTCTATTGACCCCTTGTCATAATAACACATTCAATAATTTCAGAAATTTATAGCAAACTGAAAGAAAAATATTCAGGCATTCTTGATTTGCCGTCAGTTTTAAAAAAGATTTACTGCCTAGAAGCACTTGGAACGATTCAATTGTGTGCTGCAATTCAACTATTGAGTAATTTTATTATAAAAAATCAAAATGTATGTCTAACCAAATATATATTCTTATGTTGATAATTTATTATTATCATTTTTTAGATCCGTTTAATAATAATTGATAGTATTGCATATTCATTTAAAGACGGTTGTCCTGAAATGACTAGAACAGGTATTCTATATAGGATTTTAAAAGATCTTCACAAATTGGCCATTGATCATAATATCGCTGTGAGTTTTCTTATTTTTAAAATCTTATAAACTTACATTACAAGAGATTGTATTAATTAAGGTAATATTTACCAATGAAATGAGCACAAGGATCGGAATTGGAGCAGTACCGAGTCTTGGCGATACTTATTCTCATCGAATCGGAAAAAGATTATACCTCACACCGAATGCAATTGCTTTCACGCATTCCAATTTACATCCTTACACAGAGGTGAGTACATATTTTAGATATTTTATTCATAAATCATAATAAATAAAAATATTTTAAGATAACGTGGGGCGGAGTTGACGACTTGGAAATAAAACCACAATTATAGCATAAAGAATTTTATTATTTTCAACATGCCAATAAAAATTTTCAACATCAATTCTACATTTTAGCACCAAAGCCTCATATCTAAATACATATTTGTGACAGAATAAAACAAACCGAATGGGTGCATCAGTGTTTAGTAAAAAATACAAAATATCTTTTTATTTTCATTAATATAATAATATTATGCTTTTTTATCTCTCATAAGCTTAATAATGCACATTAGTAGAACCAATGTTCAATAAATGTATAAAAAAATACATGAAAGTATTTGTTTTTAACAATACTATAAAAAAAAACAATTCATAATCCAGATCTATAAATACTATTTCAAAGTAGGGTTTTTTTTTTGCAAATTGTGCAAAGGCAGATTTAGGACGATAGTGTTACTAGTACATTCTTGTAGTCCCCGCTAAGATCCTCCTGGAAAAACACCCTTTTGTTCAGAAATAGCCAAATCAACCATCACAGAATCCACAACCTCTGACCACATAAACCGCCTTTGTCGTTTTAATTTTTTATACACATTTATGAGTATTGAATAAATATAAATATATTTGTGCATTTGTAATGAATATCATCTTCAGCATATTATGATTATTATCGGAATGGAAGTAAATGCACTGTTTTGTAGGCAAAGTGCCTGACATTTAATTAGCCAGTGTGACCAGAAGGTGGCTAATATCACCACCAATATCTTCCTGCAAATGAAAAGTAGAAATCCACAAATATTATACATGTTCTTTAGTATTTTGCAAAAGAGTACACCAAACCCGAGAATTGCTTTCATGCAAGTTTTTATTTTGTGGAAGCAAAACTATATAGTAGTTAAAGATAGCAGACATTAGAATACTGAAGCAGTGTGAGTGGCGGGATCGTGTTTCAGTGATGGAAAGAATTAAAATGACAAACATATACATAAACTTAACAAAACATTAAAAAAAAATCAAACACTGGTCAAAGTTTGTATCGATTAAAGTAACAATTCAAATATGTGTTAAGTTTTGGAATAAATTGACTTGAAAGTAATAGGAATAGCCCTTATGCCAATGGATGTAGACCCATTTATTCAACAAGGGTCAGCAAAACTCTCTTGTAATCTCCGGAAGTGTCCCCCTGCAAAATTTCAACCATCAAACAATCAGCTCGGATAATTCTTCCATCTTAATTTACGCATGAGCTAATTGCATAACAATTTATCGGTAATAAAACCACACTTTCGAGATATCTAACTATCAGTTAGGGGTGTGTATTGTAAAAATATTAATAGACAGAATAGAACATTTTTATGATCTGAAATTGTATTCAAATATGGAAAGACAATTAATTAGTTAAAACATTTATGGTGATGGTTATAAAAGAAAAATGTAACAGTATCTGGCCAAAACCATCATTGAAATAAACTGTTTGATGTCTATAATTATTTACTATTTATCTATATGATTAATTCTTTGTGAGCTATTAAGTGATATCTAAGTTATAAGTGCAAAGGAAGTTTATAGTAAAAAAAAAAATACTTACAGCGATCCAACTTTCCAAGGATTTTTCATACTTTTCTTCAAAAGCCTGCTTGATATCTCCAAGATCAATCTCAGAACGGCTGACCACAATACGAATTAGAGTTTTGTCGTTGGTTCCCATTCCAGCCATGGAATCATGAAGACGTTCGGCAAAGTATCCAACCTTGCTCTTTACGCATTTCACTAAAATAAGAATTTATCAATTAAAAATTGAATCATATGATTTTAATGAATTTAATTACCGATTCCCAAAAGACCCTTTTCGATGCTTCCGGAGAATTCTTTTTTGATGGTTTCTTCAATATCCTTGCCTGTAATTGTTTCATATTCGAGGAAAATCTGAAATGAAAGATAACATTGAATACTGCAAGAGAATATTGCTTCGCTTGAAAGATAATGTAAAAACCTGTCTCAGTTGTTGATAAGAACGAGTAACGAGAATGGCATTGAATGTAGATTCATCGGTGCCCCATTGTCCATCACCAGCAGAAGCCAGAGCTTCGGCATCAGCTTTAGCGGCATCACCGTCAACATCTTGATTTTCATCACGGTTAGCCATGCACAAAGACACACACAGACGTTTGAAATGTCCGGAAGTATCGCCTTTCAGATCGGACTCCAAAGACTTTCCGTACACTAAAATGATAAATAATAAATCATAAAATTTGACTCTTTAACAATGAGCAATAAAATCATACATTGTTCATAAAAAGCAGCAATAGTACGAATTCCATAGTTGGAAAGAGTGCAAAGAATCTCAACGATAGCTTCTTCATCAGTTCCAATTCCAGAGACGGCATCGTGCAATTCTTTGGCATAGAAGTGAGGAAGTGGAGTCATCAGAGCGACGATGACATCTTCAAATTTACCTCCCAATTCACTCTTCAAATCGCTGATGAGGTCCTGTAAATTCAATAATTTAATAAGAAATACATTGTAAGATATTTCAATCAATCCTGACCTTTCCATAGGCAGTTTTGAAGGTCTCAGCAATTTCCAGACGTTGAACAATTCCACGACGAGCGAGGACGTCAATGATGGCCTTTTCATCAGTTCCAAAGCCCTTCATGGCTTTTCGGAGGGTGGCAGCATCAGCTTCAGCTTCAAAGGGATCAGCTGGGTAGACAGTAGGGGTGCACTGAATAAAAACATATTTTTTAACATGAAATTCCAACAAAAAAACTTTATCGGACACTGTTTGCCATTTATTATGTCGGTAAACACGATAACGATAGTAGATAAAGATATTCTGGATGATATTTATTTACAAATAGAAATAATAAGATGACTCATCGCATGAATATACATATTCGTCATCCAAGGCCATTCGAATTTTCGAATCATACTAAACCATGAAAACACCATCGAAGGTTAGATCGACCACAGTAATATTTATTATCAACAAAAAAAACAAAAAAACTTACCTTGAATGGGTAGTATTGGGAGCTCATCGTGGCTTGTTTTAATATTCAATCTGCAGAACAGAAATAATACAATTATTACACAAAGCATTCCTTTATAATCACGTCATAACTAAAGAAGTATAATCATTATTCATTCGCTGTATCAGAAATAAGCTTATTATACTACATCGTTCCACGAAGTGAATCACCTCACGTAAAAAACAATTAGACCTTGTTCATAGATAATGCAAATGAGTTTTCATTAAATCCATTAGGGTGTCATGTCTGTATGGGGGTGGGTGGTGTGTTTGACCTATTTAAATGAAACAGGGTTGAGGTGTGTCGTCGACCTACACAACAACACCATAAAAGTCAAACTAGTATTGATCCCCATAAAATAAATTACACAATCAATGGTGTATTTCGGTAAAGATACTTTCTATTCCAATGTAGGCGTGGGAAGGCTCTCACGTAGTAAGACAATTAGCAAGAAGGCAAAAATATATTTTTAAATTAATATACATATAAAAATGTATACAAATTTAAATCTGGCAGAACTAATAAGTTAAGGTCCGGTTTCTTTAAATCAATTGGTTTGTACAATAATGAGAGTTGACTATTTGAAGAACTCTGCCAAGGCTACGCTTTTTTTAATGTAAAATGAGTATTTTCATTAATTACTGCGGAAAATCGTTCAGTTACAGCGCAAATGTATTACATCATAACTGTACGACTTTTTAATTCTTCAGTATAAAAACACTTAAGTTGTTTAATCGAAATGTTCTCATACTTTTAATTCCAGAAAGTCTTAATAACATTATATGTATATATTTTAAGTGAAAAATCGAACTAGAATCTAATGTTGTGTAGATTTTATTCAATTATTTTTTATACCGCCGATATATTAAGCAGGCCTTATAACTTGATGTATAAATATCAAGATGGAGGACAAAGAAAATGAGTAATCAAGGTGATTAACAATGTTTAAACAACATTAATGAAGAGCGATGTACAAGAACTGACATTTAGCGCGCTTAAACAATTAGTCTTATCTCACGCAGACTCGTCTAATTGGTCCGCCATCTTGATATGTATACATATATCCGGTGTATGAAGCAGAGGCGAATCAAAACGGCATTGTGCGTTCCAAATTCGTTGCGGCTTCCGTTCTTTTATTGGCAGTGCAAATTAACGAGGAGAATGTTAAGCAATGAATATTATTATTTTTTATTAACCTTAAAGCTGAATGAGTCATAATTCATCACGTATAATAACGGCATCGTTGTGCTAGAAATGCAGACGGCCGCGCCCATTGAAAATACACATTCGTGGCATATTTTACGCACTACAGAATGTGTGAAATCAATACAAATTGTGCTCATACAAAGCACACGTTATCTCTTCTTACGTGGGTGTTAATTGATATTGTAAATATTATATAAATTGTACTCACAGAGGTTAAAATGAAAGAATGTCGACGTGGTCAGTGCCGGTAAAATACTAACTGAGCCGGCTGGCGGTGAGCGTGTATTTCAAGTGTTGTCTGCGGAACTTGTCTCCACCACGTCCGACAAATATACCAAATCAATTATTCATTTTAATTCAATGACTAATCTTCTCAAAGAACTCACTAGAATTTAAACAATACCAACCATTCATCAAAACACTGTCACCGCCGATTGTCATTGGAATCTTTATTTAATATTAAAAAATCAAGTCTTCAGTTGCTTCATGAATACTTAACTGTCAAAATTATGTATTATTAATTTGATCATAACAATCTGAATAGGAAACCTCTCTGTCTTCTTTGGAATCATAAGTTTATAACATCAAAATGGAGAACTTTACTTTGTTTGACTGAATCCGAAAGATTTGAGAGCTCCTCGATAAATTAAAGATCTTGGCGGAAAAACAGCAATCTCCAAAGATTTTCAAAATGATTAAGTACAAATACCAGTTTTAATGATTAACTGATGTTAAACCGGCACGCACCAAATTAATTTATTCAATTACATTTTTATTTAAATGTTTTGTTTTAATAAGCGGTAAAACCGGTATCTGCGCTTTTGCCCCCTAGATCTGCCGATGACATTAATAAAAACAGACATATCGCATAAAACAGCTGATGAAAATACAAATTTCAATGCATTTTTATATCAAGATAATTATTATAAAGACTACTGCTCTTTTTCCGCCAATCTTGCTTGCAAAATTGTTTTCAACGGGTGAAAATAATTTGATATTTTATTGAAATTTACAACTCGTTTGCGACATAAATCCATATTAATTATTAAAAATATTGTATGTATTTTTTTCGGGCTGGCTAAAACAATTTTCAACTACTGGTATTTTTTTTATAACTTATCAAGTGTGGTTTTGTGGCCAAGTTCGAATCACAATTAAATAATTATACAACCTCAAAAATACATATTTATATATTATTGTTTGGACACTTACAAGTAAATAATATATTCATCTGCAATATCGTAATGTAGCGACAGTTTTCTTTTTTTATACTGTGGAAACATTACTGATGAATCAACTCTGAATATCCCGCTCAAGTCAATTTTTTTTAAATTAATTTGATCGGTTATTACGACTGGGAGATCGGGATTTACAGTTGATCAAACAAATCATAGAGGGCATTTGAATGTTTACATAATACCAATTTACGATTAGATAGCCCAAACTTCGGAATTTAAGCCTAGAAGCTGTAATTTTGTATACACCTTTATTTTAGTGTTATAAAAGATGTGTGAAAAATTGAATAAAATCAGGGGAAGGTGAGGTATATCAAAAGCATTTTCAAATAAAATATATCAAAAATGTAATGTTCCACAATTTTTATAATAAATATTAACATCATTGGACCTATAGAAACCGAGATATATAATCTTGAAAAACTGATTTTTCTGATCTTTGACCTTGAATAACGTCCAAATCCGTCAACTGTTTTTTTTTATTTTTCAAAAAACTTTTAGAACACCGAAATAAAGGTGTATGCGAAAATAACAGCTTCTAGGCTCAAATTCCGATGTGAAATCCTAATTTGACTGGGCTACAGAGTACAGTCTTAAAAACCAAATATGTAAAAACCCTCTCAAAAAGTCCCTTGTTGGTATATTAAACTGATTTTTTCCACAGTCCCAGTTATGATAAAATATTAATTTATCCATTGGCTGTATTCTGTAGCAATGTATGCTAATTTTTATTATTGTTTCCACGTTCGTCAAAGGACAGAGTATATTAGTGAAGTGAATGTGTATTCTACCTCCCATCTTCTGCGATGACATCATTTTGTAGATACAACAAAATGTATTGAGATAGACTCACTATGTATAATTTATATGACCGTGTTCTTGGAACACAATGACGAATATGTATGTAATAAAAGACAAGATTATAGAATGAGTATATCGATCATAGAAATCCCCCTCTTCATCTCGCGCGACGGCAAGACGCCAAACATTTTTACCACTACCCTAATTCCCATACATTTTCCTAGCGGTGACCTTGAAATTCATTCCCAACATGGGATTTTTATAATTAGTTGAAAATCCAAGTGAATTGTGTGTGCTTTTTTTTAATAAAAAATGCCTTGACTTCTGAATTGCGCAAGATTAACTTTTATAGTGCAATTTGTCAAATTTCATCCGCAATAAATAATAAACTGCTCGAATTGATAAATAGACAGCATAGATAGGAGGCTGAAAAATCCGGTTTTCAATATTGATTCATTATGTGGTACAATGCATTATTTTAATTGAATTTTGAGATATTAACAGAAAAATCTTGTAACATATTAATTTTAATAAAATGAAATAACTATTTTTGACATTTACATTCAACCTAATAGTTTGTCCCATCAATATAATAATTATGGTAAGTGTAGATGTATATCATATAATGTTTTGTATAAATATCAGAGTTGAAATCAAATAATAAAGCAATATTATAAAGGAAATCTTTGCAGAGCTCGAATACGAATCTGATAATGGCATACCGATAATCTGAACTATTCATTTTAAAATAATTAACCCCAGTTTCTTCAAACAGAGCTACTTAACTCTCAAGTCATTGTTTCATTTATATGCAATTATTTGATTTGTATATACAGTAATGAAACTAGAAACCACACCTCGATATCAAGATGTAAAACCTTCAAATTTTAGGTTTATAGTTAATATAATAGTGTAATGAGGGTGTGTGCGTTCGGTGCGTATGCGTGTACACCAATGCTAACGGGCTCTAGTCTATTTGTATATACATCATTGCTATCAGTTCTAGCACGACTCACTAACACAATCTCATTACATTATTATATTTAATATGGACGTATGTGTTATAATAGTTTATAATTAATATTCTTGAGAGGACATCTCCATGTTATTTATATGGAATTCAATCTTAATACGAGTGCAAATGAATGGTACAAATCAAACAACAATAAAAGTTGTTTAAATATTTATTTAAAAAATGTGACATAAAAAGTTCATAGCACATACATGTGTGATATTCAAATTGATTTAATCTTCCAAGAAGAAGTATTGTCCGGCCCTCTTTTGATCCATGTCCTATAAAAAATACAGTATCAAACACAGTCACAAAAGAGAATATTTTATTTGAGCTTACTTTCACAGAGGCCAGCTTGTTAATGCGAGGTCTGAAGTTGTTTGGATCCCTCCTGAATGTGATGCCGAGGAGTTCTAAGAATCTGTTCATGCCGTTGAGCAGGGTCTGCGGGGAGTGTGCCGTGGCTTGTACGGATGGAGTACCTTCGAAAACGATGACGCGATCGGCCAAGTAAGTTGCCATGATAAAATCGTGCTCGACAACGAAACCAGTTTTCTTAGCGTGAAGAATGAATCTGTAAATATACAATGAGTAAATATTACTGGTATAAAATAAACATTAGCGTGAAAAATACCTTTTAATAACTTTAGCGGCAACTAAACGTTGTTCGGAATCCAAATAAGCAGACGGTTCGTCAACAAGATAAACATCGGCAGGTTTGCCAAGACAAAGAACAAGAGCCACACGTTGCAATTCACCTCCGGATAGATTCTGTACTTCCTGATCCATAATTTCCTCAATTTTCATGGGCTTCATAACATCAGTGATAAACTACGAAAATTAAAATAATAACCATTAATCTCTTTTGTACTATATAAAAGTAAAATCACCAATGGCGATAGTCTATAAAATTTTATTTGTATGTATTAACAAACCTGTGGATGTATATAGGCATCTTTGATTTTTTCATGAAGTAATTGGCGGACGATGCCTTGTGATTTGGGTGAAATCTTTTGCGGTTTATAACTGATGTGCAATTGAGGAATATTGCCCGCTCCTGCGAGTTACAAAACAAACAGAAATATTACTTCAAAATGTATTAATCAGAGGAAAATGTCATCAAAAGTAATTGCTAAATGCATATGATGATGGGGGCTGGTAACATATGGACCTTCAGATGGTGTGGCCTGTTGCAGGTTGGCCTGCGCATGTCTGACACACCGTTGGAAGACGGGCTCGAAGAATAGTTCGACTATTTCAGCGCGTACCATTGGTGGTGCTCCCCTGTCACCCTATTTCATAATACTTCATAACTAATATTATTTTATTTCGTCTTTTCACTTCGGCACACACGACACCACTGACAATTGATCATCGGTGTTGCCATATACGACCATAGCTATTTATTATGCATTAAATCAATACTATAAATAAATACCTATAACACTGAGACAAAAAATAAATAACATGGCATAGAAGCTACAATATAGATATTATTATTTAATTTACTTTATTAAAACATACCTTCATCGGGCTCCAAATTGCCAGCAAGCATTCTAATGAAAGTTGTTTTTCCTGTACCATTTTCACCCAAAAGTACAAGAATCTCCGAATCGGAGAATTGTCCCTGATCGACCATAAGTTTGAAACCACCCATTGTCTTCGCCATCTTGGGATATTCATAATCTTTCATGCGTTTAATCTGTAACATATTTATTTTTATATGTATAGATTAAAATAGCTATAATGATAAAAAACTAACTTCTTCTTCGACTGCCGATTCTGACACTTTGAAAATGAGTGATTCGTTACGGAAACGCATATTCTCGGTAGGTACGTATCCATCCAAGAAAATGTTAATACCTTAAATATAAATAAATTAATAAAAAAAATTATAATGTCATGGTATTATAATTATAATTTAAACTTACCTTCACGAACAGAGAAAGGCATAGTTACAACTCCATAGGCTCCAGGTAATCCATAGAGACAACATATAAAATCGGAAAGATAATCCAAGACAGATAAATCGTGCTCAACCACAATTATGAACCTGAAATATTTGATTTTATTTAATTATGCTTAATATCACGAGTTTTTTTTATATAAAATTACATACTTGTCGGGTTGTATCAAGGATCTGATGGTCAAGGCAGCATTTAATCTTTGCTTAACATCCAAATAAGAAGATGGTTCATCAAACATGAAAATATCACCGTCTTGGATGCAAACCATGGCGCAAGCAAATCGCTGCAATTCTCCTCCAGATAGAGCCGCTATATTTCTGTCCTTGATATGTGATAGATCTGTTAAAAATATTCATCGAATAGGTACTTTATAATAGGTAAAATAATGATTTTATAAAATTCCAACTGACCAAGCATTTTACAGATTTCATCTTGATTTTTTCTTTCATCTTTTTTATCTAGAAGTTGTCCAACAGTGCCTTTGATAGCTTTTGGAATTTGATCGACATATTGAGGTTTCACACATGCTTTTAGATTATCCTCCAAAATCTTAGTGAAATAATTTTGCAATTCTGATCCACGGAAGTAGGACAAAATCTCCGACCAGTCTGGAGGATCCTGAAAAAATCATAATTTAATAAAACATACATTACATTGGCATAATGCAAAAATTAATAACTTACATTAAAGCGACCCAAATTCGGCTTCTGCTTTCCGGCTAAAATCTTTAAAGCCGTCGATTTTCCAATACCGTTTTGACCTACTAATCCCAAAACTTCTCCGGGTCGTGGAATAGGTAAGCGATGAAGTTTAAACGAATTCTTGGAATAACGATGAGTGGTATGCTTATCCAAATTAGATGGCAAATTGATAATGGTAATTGCATCAAATGGACATTTCTGAAATTTTATTTAAAATTAGTATCATACTGAGATCATTTAAAACAGAGATAAGAATAGAACCAACCTTTACACAAATACCGCAACCAATGCAAAGTTCTTCAGAGATGGATGCGATTTTTGTGTTCGGCGTGACTTCTATGCAAAGTTTTCCAAGTCGAACGACTGGACAAAATTTTTTGCATTCTTGACGACACCGTTTTGGTTTGCAGCGATCACTGTTCACAATAGCAATACGTGTCTGCTTGTCGGTTTCTTCAAATGCACGACTACGAGACATTTTTAAAACCTACAAATAAAAAAAAACATAATTAATAAATGAAGAAGAATCAATTAATCATGAGAGAAACAAACTAAAATAGTAGAGCAATAAAATGGGGACACCAGATTTATTAAAAGATAATGTATGAATTAAAATATACTACTCATTTATTTGTGTTAAATGTAAATAAATTTATAATCAAAAATGAAACTTCACGTTGTTAATTAGGGAAAACAATCTTTGTATGTAATTGAAATTAACGACTATCCATATGTCAAACGATACTAACCTAGAAACGTCATCAATCATCGAAACTAACAATTATTATGAATAAAAAGAAGATTGTTCGAAAGTTACCTTGCTGAAGACACTTTGTCGGTGATCAGGGCCGCAGCAGGGGGCGGGGCTAAGGCCTGGAGACGGCTCTTGTTATCAGGAATATTCTGAACTATTATAACAGTGGCACGTCTCAAGTCACGGCCCACGGGGAAAGGAGCCGTCAGGGTTGAAACTAACTTGTAATGTATTCTTGTATTACTTGGAAAAGAGATCATGATAAAAGGCATAAATGCACTATTCAATCAATATTGTGAATTTTTGTTTAACATTTACGTACATGACATAAATACAAATTAAAATATAAAACAACAAGCAAAATAATTGAAATGTATGTATATATATTTAATAATGGCGTAAAGACGCATTTTTAATATTAAATATTGTTTATTATGTAGAAAATAATGAAAAAAGTAAAAAAAAACTGTATGAATGCATTGGTTGATGACCCTGACAGATGAGTGCGCGCCAAAGAGTGTTGACTGCCGGCGGATCGAGTGTGAAGACTGAGGACTGAGGACAGTTCAGGAGTTCAGGAGTTCAGGAGTTCAGGAGTCAAGAGGCGAGCAGACAGACAGGCAACCATGATGGAGACCTGCAGCCAGCTTGTTGTGGACGGCAACCAAGTACTGGAGCTCAAGTTAGGTGAGTCATTAGAAGAGTAGAGGAGACAGTGATTAGTAGAGTAGAGAGTACAGTGGAGAGTAGAGAGTACAGTGGAGAGTAGAGAGTACAGTGGAGAGTAGAGAGTACAGTGGAGCATGTTACAGTGCGGCGGCTGCAGGACATCGAGGACGAGAGCTGCTCGTTCGGTCCGTCGATGTGTCACCAGGTGTTCGGGGAGAGCGAGAACATCTTCGGCTACTCTGACCTGCACGTGCGCCTGTACTACACGGCGGCCTCGCTGCACACTTATCTGGGCATCGAGTATGCAGACAAGGTACTCTTCTATTACTAAACCATTACTAGCAGACACTATAACACTCTTGTTTCAGGTTGATCCTGTCAAGTTCGATGGAATTAAGCCTGATGATATCGAGGGCAAGTTGGCCGCCGTCTTGGCCCCCAAGTACATGACCAATATTGATGATTTCATCAAGTGCTTGGCAATTGATGAAGCATTCAAACCTTACGGACAATTAGTTCACTCCTTTACCGTTGATCCACGTAAGCAAAATAATTCAGCTTAGTAATCATAATTGCAATACTACAATATGTATGTGGAAATATAAAAAAAATCTGATGTTATTATTTTCCTTAAATTTGTGCAACCTACCAGTATTAATTTTAATATTTTTTATTGTACAAATAATTTGTTATATATCAATGACAAATAAATAAATGTGTTTATAGATGACGGTTCACCTGTTCGGCAATTCGATGTTTATTATTGTGAGGTGACGACTCCAAACTTCTTACAATTCCATGCCAGATTACAAACTTTCGTTCTTTGGTATGTCGACGGAGCTTCTTTCATCGATGTGGACGATGATCAGTGGAACTTTTTTGTCATGTAATATATTGGATAATTTTTTATCAACATATTTTTTTACACTAGGACTAATATTATTTTCTTCTAAAGGTTTGAACGATATAAGACCAGCGATGGTGCAAAAAGATGTGCAGTCGCCGGAATGAGTACCGTTTATCGATATTATGCATATCCGATGAACATCCGGCCGAGAATATCACAAGTATTGATTTTACCCCCGTTTCAACGAATGGGTCTCGGAAATGAAATGTTACAAGCGATATGTAATCATTACTGTCCCATGCCCGAAGTTGTCGATATTACAGTTGAAGATCCGTCAGAAGACTTCCAGAGACTAAGAGACTTTTTCGATTCGAGCAATTGTATTGATTTAGATGCATTTTCTCCAGAAAATTTAGTTAATGGGTAAAATTTCCAAATTATTTGTATGGAATAAAAATTACAAATATTTTCATTTACAGTTTTTCCAAAGATATGGTACAACAAGCACGCTCAATGTTTAAAATAAATTCAAAACAAGCCAGAAGAGTATACGAAATTTTAAGATTAAAACACACCAATATTAATGATAATCGTGCCTATCAAAAATACCGCTTGGATATTAAAAATAGACTCAATGCGCCATTCCAGGTTATTTCAATATTATTTTCCACACTCTTACATAATATTTAATCGGGTATTTATTTACAGAAGCGGAAAAACGATATGAAAAAGTTACAGAAAGTATTAAAGCCTGAAGAATTCGCTGCTGCCATATCGATATCCGGACAAGAAGAAGGTTACCAGAGACTGAATAGTCAATACAAGGCTTTAGAAGAATCTTATAGGCGAGTCATTAACCGATTGGAGAATCAAAGTTGAAATATTTCCATAATTTAAGAATTACTATTTTTGTACATTCGCATATTGTTAAAACGTTGAATCTCTTTCGAAGGTTATACATGTGAAAGAAATGTCGATTTGTTTTGTGTTCGCAGCTTACAATATTGATTATGTGGTTGTGTTGATAATAATCATAATTTTCAATACTTTGAGTTGTCGAACAAATATTTATTTTTTTTACATTAAATTCAGGAATCAATAAAAAAGTTTTTGAAAAAAAAAACTGCATAGTTGTTTTATTTAATATATCGTCAAAGTAACAAGTTATAACTGCAAAATGAACATTTTACAGGGTGGCAATTTTTACCAACTGTATTCTACGTACCAACTTTATTCATAATATAAATAAATATTTACGTATCAACTAAATATCTAAACCAGTGATAATAACCAATGATAATGAAAAACAAAAAATGCCATTCAGAAGGCCATAAAAAACTTATCATTAATGTAATAAAAAAAAACTATTCTTTCAATTATAACTTTCTTCTAATTGACGATATTTGCCAATCTAAACGAATATTGTAATAAAGTAATGATCAATACAGTCAGTTCTCGACAATGAATATACATTTTTCTTATTTTAATGGAGACTTAACCATTTTATGATTTTGTTATGAGTTCACACTCCTATAAATAAAAATAGGATTGAAATATCTGCAGTTTCTTCTTCTCTTCAGTATTGTGTGAATAAACTATAGTCGATTTACAGTAAATGTCAAGTACAAAGCAAGCCATATTATTTTCCCTACTTTTAGCCTTCCACAACAATACCTATAGTAATAGTTAAGTGTTGGTGCACAAACCACCACTACAGTCAAGCAAGCTTAATATTGGCTGTTCGATGCTTATGGAAAATCCACTATACATATTAGACTTCATAATTTTATAAATAATAGGTGGATATATGAATAGAAAATGATTTTTTTCACTTTATCAGGGATTTAAGACTAATATTTAAATGCTATATTGTTTTTTGTGTTGGTACAAGTACAAGTGCAACATATGTGTAATATCAGCTGTATTCAATTAATAAAAGTCCTAATCTGTAAGTCTCTTATCAGATGTCATATCGGTGTCAATTGTATATCCGCTTATTGAGAACTATATAAGGAAGATTGTACACTCACCGAAACAAACACAACCATGACACATTTAGCAAATATTTTGCTGTTAACAATGTGTGTTTCATTCACGAGTAGTTTGTACATAATCCCCAATCGGTGTGTCCTGAATTGGGATGAGGGTTGCATAAGATATCACTGGAATTTGCAAAAAAGGTGTGCATATCTATGGGACGATGGCTGCTTCAACGCTAGAATACCGGAAGCTGGTAAATAATATTATAACGCATCTGTTCATTATAATGCTATAAACTTTTCACACATTTCAGGTAAAGATGATTATTATTTGAAAGGAAAGAATAATCCGGGGAAAAGATGCATTGATAATATTGATGCTGATTGCTTTTTTGATTTAACCAATAGTCAGGTATTGTTCATTTGCCATTTTAATTTTAATCAAAATACATATCAATGAATGATTTATATTTCAGAGTTACTAGAGAATTCAGCAACTGTAATAATAAAAATACCCAAATATGTTAATCTTGTGAATGGAAAAAAAACACATAAATTAAATTTATACTTTATTATTTAATGTTTTATTTATAATATCCTATAAAGAGGAAAAAATATTTTGATTCGATCACATTTATTTTAAAATGCATAATTGATCAGCATGCCTCCTAATGCGGTAAATATATAATGTATTTACATCATTCTTAAATGATTGTTTACAAAAAAGTGTATAAAAATTATGTTTTATATTTTTAACCAATACATTATTATTGTCATGCGTAGAATATTTATTAAAAATAGATAAATAACACTGGATCCAGTTTATGGTGGAACAATATTAATTTTTAAGGCATTATAACACTTGGTGGTCATATCAGATATAAGGGCACTTTTAAATCAAGGCAATTCTTATAGTTTAATTAAATCTACAGAAATAAAAAATAAATTTTGTGAACACTTATTCAGGCACATGTTTCATTTTATAGAATATTTGTATGTATATTTTTTAAAATATCTTAATGATATGGAAGAATTCATTACGAGTGAAAAGTATACATTATGTTTGAAAGTAGGACATATGTCGGCAAAATATGATATTAGTCCATGAAAAGTGGCGGCAAGATGAAAATCTTGTAAAAAAATAAATGTCCATACATTTATAATAGAATGAATTATTCAATGATGAACTCGTCTGCGAGAGTTATTGGAGTAGTCGTGTCCGCCACGATGATCCGATGAGTAGGAATAAGAGCCGGTGTCGACATTTGGAGGCATCGGTCTCGGTGGCGGTTCATTGTTATTTTCCATCGGGTAGTTATTGTTCTCAGATAGGGCAGGAGAAAATTGACTATTTTGACGGACTTTGGTAGAATATTTGTAGAAATCGGACATCTCAAATGGTTTAGTCACTTCACGATATGGAATCCACTTGCCAGATTCGACTACAGTACAATTTTTAGGTGATTCCAAAGGCACATCTGGTCTGATCGGTGACGGAGGAGCCACTCCAGGAGATAGAGGACTGCGAGCTGATGGAGAAGTTGCTGAAGAAGTACTTCGAGGGGGAGCAGCACCTCGGGGAACATTCTGGACATCTAGCGGCGTCAAAGGGGGCAGAGAAGGGAGTTCCGGTGACTGAGGGGCGGGAGGAGGCGCACGAGGACGAGAGGCACTCGCCGTTCTGCGGACAGGCCTCTCTTCTGGCGAGTCCAGCTTTGGCAGCTCTCTAGACAGTGTGCCGGACAGGTCCAGGCCGGAGGACACCTCGGATGGGGAGTCCAGGGACGACTCGTACCACTCCTTCTTCTTGACCCGCTGTTCTGGGGGCGGCCGGTACTGGGACGGTGGAGTCAACGGAGTGCAAGGAGCTGACTCTGTTTCTGCAGGCCGTGAACTTCTCGGTCTCTGTATAGCTGAGCCTCCACTACCACATCTGCTGCGAATTTCAGTCTTCCTTCTGGCGAGGGCGGCCGGCCGAGGGGGAGGACAACCACCACCACTGAGCTCTTGGTGGGCGCGAGCTTTGAGTTGAGCTGCATATTGGTACAGGAGGGGGACACCAGGGGGGGCGGAGGACAGGGGCGGGGGCGGGGCAGAGGATGGGGGCGGGGTTAGCTCAGGGTGACTCTGACTGAACTGGGACTCGCGGCAACGGGAGAAGTTCAGGGAGGGACTGGAGGAGGACGAGGAGACGGGGGGGAGCAGGCGGGAGCAGTACACGCGGGATATGTGCTCGCTGGTCAGGGTGTGGTGACGGCTGTGCCAGGAGGACGGGGGGCGGCGGGGGCGGGACGGGCCAGTGGAGGGGGCCGCGGGGGGGACCACGGGGACAGACAGACGGTGACTGGACGGGGGGGACGGCGAGGAGGGGGCGGCCGGGGCAGCCGGGGCAGGGGGGGTGTTGGGGGAGGATGACGGTGTCTCTGGAGGGAGCACTCCAGTCAGCCTGACCTCGTGTACACAGAGTCTGTATAGTTCTTCATTCTTGGCCGCCAGTTTAGCTTCAATCTCCTTCTTCCTGAGCGCCAGCTCCGCCAGTCTGCTGGATAACTCTGCATGGTCGGCCGTGCTGCTGGTGCCCATGCCGGTGCTCTACTCTTCACTCTCCTCTCTACTCTCTTCTCTACTCTCTTCTCCACTCTCCACTCTTCACTCTCCACTCTCCTCTATTAACTGTCACTAACAACAGCGACTTCTCAACTCCTGACAGCACCAGTCATAACTTTGACAACGACTGACAATAATAATCACATATATTTATGCATTAACCGTTACATCATGGTTTGACATCAAAAATATGCTCGATTTAGTATTTTTTTAATTCATAATCCTCTTGCTTTGCAGGTTTATTAATATTTTCTCAAATAAACATGCATTTGTACAAAATAAAAATAGTTTTTCCATTGGAAAAGTTGACATAATAAATAGGTGATGCATAAATAAGTGCAGTATGGCAAGCTTGTTGTTTGTAGTTAGTCAGTGACAGTTCAGGATGGTGTCGACCCGCGGTGCTGCCGTGTCCAACAGTGTTGCGGGCGCACAGGGCCAGACACAGGTTCAGGGCCAAGGTCACAGTCACGGCCAGGGCCCCAGCACAGCCCCGGCGCCCCCCTGCCCGCCCCTGCCCCCCCTGCCGCCCCTGCCGCCCCCCTGCCCCTCGTCCAGCTCGATCCAGTTCACCAGCGGAGAGCGCGTCCTGTGTTACGAGCCTGACCCAACCAAGGCCAAGGTGCTGTACGACTCCAAGGTCCTGCAAGTGGTTCCTTCCAGAGACGACAAGGGGAAGACGAGCATACACTATCTGATTCATTTCCAAGGATGGAACTCTTCGTGGGACAGGTGTGTCTCTGAAGACTATGTCCTCAAAGACACAGACGAAAACAGAACACTCCAAAGAACTTTAGCTGAGAAGAGTCAACTACACCTGTTAGTATTTTTATTTTACTCGTTGTTAAACCCCAACTCATCAACATAACTTTTTTTTATAAATATTTTTTATTTAACCCAATGGAAAGCTGTCATCAAAATATAAATGTACAAAAAATATTTTAACACTATATGTAAAAATAGTTTATTATTATAAATTTTATTTATTATTTATTCCTCCAGAGGTGCATATTTATATAGAAAAGAAAGAAAAAAAGTTCCTCCTGGAAATAGTACGACCACCAATAAAAGAACCCGCACATTTGATGATGAAGCCAGCTCTAGTAGTTCTAAACAAGCAGAAGGTATTTTTTTAAATAAAACAGAATATTTAAAAAAATAAAAACATTACAGTATATGTATCCTTAGATGATGCTGGAGCTTCAGACTCCTCCGGGTCGGCAACTTCTAGTGGTGTCAGTGCCGAACCTCGTCCTGTGGAAATTCCGACTGCATCTAATGTGAATATTTCTCTCGGACCCGGTCTCAGGTAAATACATATTTCAAATCAAGAATTTATTCGATATTTATTTGTTTTTTCTTTCATACAGAGAACGACTCACGCAAGATTTCAATCAAATAGTAAAACGAAACCGATTAAATTTGTTACCTGCTAAACCAAATGTGCTTGAAATAATTGAAAATTGTGTAAAAAATCAACTGAGTAAAATTATGACGCGTGAGTCGAAGCCTCGTAGAGTCAGAAATATTCCAATCACAGATCTCAATGAAGAATTGGAAAGGTATGATTATTTAAATCAATTTTTACTGATGTATTTTATTAAAGTATTAAATTTTATAGATTGCATGTGCTGCGACAGGTTGCCGATGGTCTTAGAATATATTTTGATTTTATTCTCGGTGATCAACTTTTATATCCTCAAGAAGATGTTCAGTATCAAGAAGCTTATTCACAAAATCTCATATCATCTCCTAAAATGTATGTTCAAGATTTGTTTAACATTATTCGAAAAAAATAATTAATCAATTTATAATTTTTACAGATCAACTGTAAAGGATAATAGTAATAACAATATAACAATAAAAAAAGAAGAAGACATTCCAGATAGCAAAGAGACACGAAATCTTATTGAAGAATACACACAATTATATGTGAGTTCAATTATAGAAGAAAAAGCTATCAAGCAAGAAGTTCCAGATTGTATAGAAGAACCTCTAGCAAAAAGGTACAAAATCATTATTGTAATTTTTTTTTACCAAATTTATTAAATGTCATTGAAGGTTGCGGTCCCGGAAATCTCCCATCTCTACACCTCCTCAACCTTCAGAAGCAGTGGAAGCTACTTCGCCAACCTCTGCTGATATTTTAGGACAATTAAATACGGACATTTTGAGTGAAGCCAAACCGTTAATGTGAGTTTTTATTTTTATAATATATGAAACGTTTATAATGATATGAATTTTTATAGTTCTGGGAGTCCTGGGACAGCAGACTCGGCATCTGGTGCTGACAATTCTCCTTCGGAAGCATTGCTCAGGGCTATACACTGGAAACTAGTACCTAAAAATCATCCACCTTGCCCATCATCGGTTTATGGAGCGATCCATTTAGCCCGACTATTTGGTATTTATTAAATACATTTTAAACAGTTTCAAAATGTTGTTTTAATTTCATATTATTTATATTTCCAGTAAAACTACCCGATTACCTGAACGTCATAGTAATGCCTGAAACCAAGTTGAAAGCTGTCTTAGAATGCTTGGATGTTTTTATTCAGTCAGTATAAAACATATATTAATATTTTTAAATTGTTTTATTTTATTATTACAATGAATAATACTTTAGGTATTTGGAGGAACACGATGAATGGTTCGGAGAATCATTTTATCAAGATTCAACCCCTTCATCATCCTGACGGATAACAAGACTGCAGACGAAAAGATGACCTGAACTTTCAAAAAAGTGACATCCGTAAATCTGTTAATAAATTTTTTAAATAGATTTTATCGATTGTTAAATGTGTATGTGTGTATGTATGTATATTCCATTATTTTGTATTCGTCACATTTTAATTTTTCCAACTCGTGTATATTTATTTACATAAGATGACAATATTGTAATTCAATGTATAATTTATTATAACTATTTGAGTTGTTTAACACACATGAATCTGTTTACAAATAGTGATATTAATTTTTTTGTATATAGACAATGTACATGTGTGATATTGCTTCTGAGAAGTATTTAAAATAATAAAAATTCCATGAATTATATTTAGGCATTTTTTTTATATGTAATCAAAATGAATGGGAGAAAAAAATTGAAACAGTGGAATAATTTTGGATATTTTTTTTATTGTGTTAATGGATTAGCATTTTAGTATTGATTGTTTACAATATACAAAATCATCTATAAAAATTCCATTTGCACGAGTAACAAATATAGACCTGTAAAAATATGTATGTATAAACTACATTTATTAATTGCTAAGATAAATGCTTTGAGTCAGTATTGTTTCAGTTATTAGATTCTTTACTTAACAAATAAAGCACCCGGCACAGCGTAACTTGATTAAGACGACTTGGTTGGATAATAAGTTTTCATTCTCTTTGTCGGGTGACACTATTACTATATTTGGATATAACATTCTCAATACATACAATATTATTTATTTATTTATATATATTTTGGTTGAATATTGTTTTCCGAAACTCTAAATTGGGTACGTTCACCCATGAGGTAACTGCCATTGTATATTTCCCCGAGTAAATCATGTCACGCTATTATTATAATTAACAGTATGACAAATATTATCATTCACAGAATGAAAATTCGTTCAATATCATTTGGGTATATAAAATGCTTAAAACATCATCGCACTACTCGTTTCATATGTTTGTATAACTTTTAACCTGCCGCAAACAATTTCTTTTCTTTTTATGAATCCATCTCACTTAATAGGTGGAAAAGTAATATTTCAGTTGAAAGAAGAAATGCACCTATATGATACTACCGATATATTACAAGGCCATACAAGTGGATGTATAAATATCAAGATGGCGGACCAAGCAGATGAGTTTGACTGAGGCAACACTGTAATCAAGGTGATTAACATTGTTTAAACAACAGTAATGAAGAGCAAAGTGCACCTCTATCGAGAATACACATGAGTGTTGCCTCACTGAGACTCGTCTACTTGGTCTGCCATCTTGATATTTATACATCCAGTTGTATGGCCTGATAATATATCGGTATACTTTGATCGCACTCTATGCGAAAGCGGGATTCATATAAAGAAAACAATTCTCAACTTTGACATTTTCCCTACAAACACAACAGAACAAAGAGTACGTTTTCTTTTACATAAATTGATTCCTTTAACTTTCAGGCAAATAATTTCTTTATTGCCTTTTATAATTATTTAAAAACAATTGTTACATTCGAGATTGTCTTAAAAATATGAATTTCTCTTTGATCGAACAATGTATAGAAGAATAATTTAATGTCAAGCAAAAAAATATACTATATTTATACGTATAATTAAATATTTATTTGTTCATGGCTGGAATTATTCAGACTTGTCATAGAGTTACTTTACTGTTGCAGACGGTTTGCTCGGAACCCTGTGGATTTTTGTTCTGCTAGATTGAGTGGGTCTCATGAAACTAGAAGGAGCTCTTGGAGGTATCGAGCTAGATCCACTGGAACTACTGCGGGATGCGATTACAGAAGGTCTGGTAATCTTTTGAGCTACCGAACTACCGCTTGAACTACTCCTGGAAGCTGCAATACGAGCAGGTTGCTTCGGAGGAGCTGGTGGAATTCTCGGTCTTACGGGAGCTGGGGGAGCTCTTCTTACCGTTGAAACTGAAGCTGACGAGTTCAAGGAGCTTCTGGAACTCCTCAGAGACCCCCTGCTTCTTAAACTCCCCACACTACTTTGAGAATCAGCTTTTCGCAAGCCAATAGGTCTCCTTTCATTATTCTTTTCCACCACAGGCGCATTTCTCAAAGAACGAGTAGTAGACGTGTTACGAGTTTTATTGGTCGTCACAACCGTTATGTTGTTGGGAACGATTTTAATTATCCTTTGTTGTTTGATTTTGGTATCTCCAGCATCAGTTTCATTACAACCTGAAGATGCTTCTTGCGATGCACTTTCCGAATTCAAGCTATTAGTTTCTTCAAAACCTTCATCGTTTAAATCGTGCTCACCTTTGATCTTTGCATATTTGGCTGGGGATGAATCGTTTGATTTTGTTGTTGATTTTCTTAACGGACTTTTCGTTAGAGATAAATGGCGAGGGGTGTCTGTTGGTGATTTTAGCTCGCGTATAGCCTTTTGAACATCCTCTTGATTGATCGATGTTTGATGTCGTACTCTGCCCATCCAATGGGATCCTGTGGATGGTTCGGGACTTAGAATATCATCTTTGTCCATTCCGATGCTATCGTGTCTTTTCAATCTCTCTTGCCACTTCTTTAACCGTATGTCCTTATCATCTAACTTAGCTGTTTGGGTGTTAATCTTTTCGTCGTTGTAAGGAGAGCCAAGCTCCAATTTGCTAGGTCTAACAGCGTGTCTTTCTACAGCTGGTTCTACAGGCTTCGTTTCTTCTGCCTTGGGCTCCTCATTTTGTGAATTGTAGTCTGTGGGCCGCTTGTATCTTCTGGTTCTTCGTGTAGCAGAGAATCTATCGAATTGGCCATCTCCCAGAATTTCAGAGAATGGCGGCTCGTCGGCTACTTTATTATCAGCGTCGAATCGATTGATCGACGGCATGAATCGACGACAAGGCTCTCTATTTTCAGGCGGGGGGTTGAAAGTTCTCCTTGTTACAGGTGGTGTTTCAATATTATCCGAATCAATTTCAATTCTATTCGGCATCGACGAATCTCCATATCTGAGACTACGGTTTTTCGGTTCTTGCCTGTCTGACCACGGTAGTCCAACTTTAATATTTTTATCGGGTACCACTATACAAGGTAATTTATCTGCCGTGTGAAGTTTCTTAATCTTATCTTCCTCTTTGATGGAGTCTAAAGGAGGCGGCGAATCTGGTGGTGGGTTTGGTCTGGATCGTTGTCTTCGAATTCGTCTTAGATCTTCGGCTGTCTCTTCCAATCTGTGATGTGGCTTGGTTTGTGGCTGGATATCTGAGTGAGTTAATAAGTAATTAAGTCGTATTCTGGGATAATACGGGATTAATAACTTACCTTCGATTGCTTCCATGGCGCCAACCACATCCTTATCCAAGACTGCTGATGGTCTCCACTCACGATGAGTTGGTTTGTTGATGAATTCTGATTGACTTTCTGCCAGTTTACCCTCGGGTAGTGGATCGAGAGGTCCACTTCTTTCGCTCTCTATAATACCAAACAATTTAATGAAAAAAAGTGTTATAAACATATTATGTTTAACAATATACCTGAATCTTCCAAGGAGCGCCGATTGGTGGTTAATCTTCGTGCCCGATTTCTGGCATCTTCAATTTGATTGTCTTGTTGATTTGATCGCAACCACGATTCTATCTTTTGTTTCCATTCCCTGTAAGATATTTGTTTTCGTATATGTCTATAATTAATAATATTTAAGTCATGGTACCTTGGTTTAGGAGGTTCTTCTTGCAGGGCTGTTGGTTCTGGGATTACCCTAGGAGAATTTGGTCTTTCTCTATTCATTCCCGGTATTTCTAAACGAGCTCTAATTGGACCACCACGACGAGCCCAAGAACGATCTGTAATTATTATAAAATTTTATCACTAATCCACCTTGTTCTAGATCTAGAGCTGAAGGATTAATTCCCTATATAGCCTAGGAAACCACCCATAATGGACAACTCCTTCCAAATGAACTCGTCAATAGGGAAGGCGTATTATAATAGAAGAAAAAAACACTTTATATTTACCTAAACTACCCCAAGACTCCGTGGCTTTTTGGCTATCACTGGAAGCCCTTAAAAATTGCATTAATCCACCCTCATCTTCCGAAGAACCAGGACGACCTCGTCTTCTGCGCAGACTTCCCGTAGGAGTTATATCTATAAATTAAAAATATATATTATTAAAAAGCCCAGATATAAAATAGATTATATTAATTACCCGGCGATGCGTCGACGGGAATATTCAACGAATCATTATCGTATCTCTTAGACGGTCTTCTACCTTGAGTGAAACCTGAACGAATATCCAGAAGGATGGAATCTACCAAACCAGTTTCGGAATCGGAACACGGAGTCCCTGCGTTACTTCCTAAAATGTTAATTTATTTAGAATTAAAAACAATACATATGTGCAAATAATCATTAGAATCTCACCTTGTCTTTTACGAAGTTGGTCTTCCCGATGCGCTCGTCTTGCAGCAGCTTGTTGTTCTTGAAGTCTTCTTCTAGAATTTTCATTTGCCGCTTGTTTAAATCTCAAACAGAATCCCAATATGATCTGGAAATTGACAATTTATAAACATTTTTCAATGCGAAATAGGTACAGTCCGCCAAATGTCATTTTGTTACTTTATAATGCTACTTTTTGAACAAATGCTACTTTCTGTCACTTTTGACAAAAATGGCACTTTCAAATAGACGTAAACTCCATTGCTCAACGAAATATATCACAAACTTATATCTGTGAGAATTATTTTAACAGTATTTACACAGTATCTGAGAAAAAATTCCTATATATTTTATAACATCAGTGCTTATTTAATATTATTTTTCAATGTTAGTATGTTTATAGAATCGCTAAGTAATAATATAAAATGACAGTTTTTTTAACAATAATTAAATGTTATCATTTGAGTAAACTAATTTTAGATGTTTTGGTGAAAAAATATTAATGCCACAAATTAGATGGCATTAATGCTACATTTTAGAGCCGCATTTTGGCGGACTATGGTTATTAATAGTACCTTGAAACATTCTTCTAGTTTGAAAGAAGCAGGATCTTCACAGAAGAAATCGGCAAGTGACTTCTTCATTGTTTCTACTTCTTCCATGTCCTTTTTCAGAGCAATCATTTCTTTGCCCGCCATCTATATAATAAAATAAAATAAAATCACAATATTCAGAAGTATATAATACAATATTTACATTTAAAAATTCAGTATTTTGTTTTTTAATATCTCCATCCGTTGCTGGTAAATCAACTTGACCTCTAATCTTGGTTATTCTCGTGTTAAGAGTGTTGATTTCATTGGTTAATTGATCTACTGTTGTCTTGGAGGCATCTTCCAGGAGTCTAAGATCATCAGCAAAATGAACCAGGTCTTTGTTTTTCTTTTCAGCTTGCTAAAATAAAATTCATGTGAGTATGAGGGGCTCAGAATCAAAAGCTACTATATTCTGATCATCAAACTGGATTTTGCAAATGTTTTTTACTTACAATGGCCACGTAGTGCATCAAATTCATGCCTGGCTTATTAGCACGAATGTCTGTTAATTTTTGCAAAGATGATAATTTAATACCAGCTGCGCAACCGGCATATCCTCCAGCATTTAGGAAATTTCCAGCTATGAGTGCAATGTAGAGAATATCCTTAAATCAAAACGTTTCATGATATTACCCGATGTTAATTAATTATTTTTTAATTATCATACTTGCAGAGCCTGACTGGATGTGAGATCATCTCCAGCTACTAAAATTGCATTGATGGAGCTTTCTAAATAATTCGTCGACGGTCCGAACTCTTCCTTGAGAAGCATCGCTTCTATTCTTAATTTATAACTAAATAAAAAAAATATTTAGCCGCTTTGTTCTATGGAGTAAGTAGTAATTTTTATATACTTTGGAAGTTGAATGAGCTGCATGAGGAATTTTTCAGCATTTCCAAGCTTTGTGGCATCTCCTGTGAATGCTTTAAGGACATCAAGTTCATCCATTTCTGGAAGTAGACGCAGAAGTCCTCTAAGTCTTTCTGCACCTACAACACCTTCAGCTCCTGTCCTGAGCATTTCTATTATATCTGAATTTGTGCTGTTGAAATAAGATATATATTACTAACGCTCCGAATTAAATTGTTCCTAACTAACCTTTTGAACTGCTTGAGGAATATGTTGACATTTAAGCTTCGTTTTCCATCCAGTAGCGTTATTTCCGCTGGCATTGTTCTCGGTCTATGATGGTTATCATTTTGAACTACGCTGGCCCTTCCAAGTCGAGGGGAAGAGCTTGCAGATCCCGGGGGAACCTGTTGACAAAAAAGTCCTTCCATCTCTTCCCAATCAAGTTCAGAAGAAGCCGGGCCTTTGTGTTTCGACGCAACCAGTGACCATATATTATTTTTACCGATGACCTAAAAAACATTAGCTCAATAAGCTGATTTTTACATTGTTTGAAAAAATAATATGTTACCTTGTTGTTGGGGATTTTATTCCAATTGACAGTTTTCATTTTACTCTTTGGCACAGGGGTTTCCTGTTGTGGTAAAAGGGGGGCGGTTTCTTCGGGAACAGGTACAGGGGGTGATGGGGTGGATGTATTTAAAGGAGCTAAGCCAGGAGGGGGTGGCGGTGGAGCGAAAGGTGGAGCTGGGGGTGGTGGAGCCGGTGCCGGGGGTGGAGGAGGCGCTGGGGGTGGAGATAATGCCCTTGAACCCGCTGAGGACTTCCGGGGACTTTTTTCAGGTATTGGACTGGTACAGTCTGCACGAAGTTGGCAGTGAGTACAGCAGACTTTGGCCTAAGGATTATATAAATATTTAAATATATTATACTACATATTTAAGGTGTCGAATATACCTGGGATGTTGGAGTTCTGAGTAGTCTGGCCGCGTCTTCTTCATTCTCAATGAGGGTGGCTCTGTGGACTAATGTTTCAGTAGCATTCCAGACTAGAGTGGCTGTGGGTACACTAGAAATACCAGCAGCTCTTAATAAATGCTGAAGAACACCCAGGAAAGCAGACTCGTGTTGGGTATCAGCTACTCTTCGAAGTACAGCATGGAAGACATCCAAAGGACTACTCAAGTCTACGCATTGAGCTTCATCTCTAGATTCGTCATTTTCTCGTTGCTCGCTAAATACATCTAACTGGACCAATAAATCTGGACTGCATCCTCCTTGTCTAAATTGAATTAATTTATTATGTTATACGTGGATAATTAATTTTAACAAAGTGGACTTTTTATCAATGAGAATATTTTAAAGGGAGATAGGATATCATATCCCGCTCAAGTAAAAAAATGATTTGATCGGGTATTACTACTGGGATATCCCGGTTGATCGTCTTGATCCAGGTTTACTCTGATTTCCTGCATTGTAAGGTAAATACTGATTATTAAGTCGGTGACCTGTGTAACTAGTAATAGTTAAGATCACCGACAGATATACAGTGTATTAAAACGTTGAGTCTAAAATACTAAAAATTTGTAAAAACCCCTCAGGTTGTAAACAAATAATTAATTATTATAATAAAAAAAGTAATTTCACGTTTGCGTTCACATTTTATTTCAACTCATAATGAAAGGTCGCTTTCATGACAACACATTTATCCAAAATAAAAATCATTGAACGTAAAATAAATGTAAAAACGTAAATGGATATCATTGAACGTAAAATGTTTTACTCGGTCATCTCGAAACTGACTACTGTTGAATCATCTGTTGGTAGCAAAAATATTTCTTTTGGCTAGTAATAATAAGCAGCTGTTATTTTATATTAACCCAAAATAAAGGGTCAGTTCCTTTAAACAGTGAGCTAAGTATGTCAAGAGATAAATGTAAGCAAGTTCTGTGCTTCAAACCAATTAATTTTACAAAAATGAATAAATAACTCTCGAGTTACATAACTCACTGTAAATTGTAGCTTAAACGATACCCAAACTGTGTAATTATTTACCTTTCCTTAAAATATTTTCGCTGATTAAAAGTACATACTTAATTAATTATTTAAACACTCACCTCAATCTGTTGAGAATCGGCAGCAAATTCAAACCTGCAGGACGCAACAGAAATATTCATATTAATAAAAATCAAGGTTATTAAGTTGCTATAACAAGCATTGTTAAAAATATTTTCCATGAAATAAATTGCCCGTATTTTTTGGCAATAATCGATTTTGCTCAGTGGCGGCCGAGCGTTAATAATTTTCGTTTAATAGATGTCATGACATTTTTCGCTAATAAGGCATAATGATGACAATGCATTTCCGCACACAATATGCATATTTAAAAAAAAAAAATTTTATATAATTAATCATAAAATGAAAGCATGAACCATGATCACCTTGCCATTACAGGAAAAACCTAATGCGGTTCGGCAATGATGGACATTTGTCAGTATTAAAGAAAAAAGAAGAAACAGAAATATATAAGAAATACAACAAAAAATATAACATATTATAAAAAATCATGATTGCTTAAAGTTGAGGAATTCTTTCATACTTCTCATGAATGCACAGTAAGGCATGACAAATATGTCATTTTCCACCCCACTGGCATTCCATTCATTCAAAAGAATCTTTTCATTCTATGGATCTGGTTAATGGGGAGTGACGGAGTATGTTAGTATGGGTCCTAGGGGTTGCAAACAAGGAGTGAGAGCGACAGCGCGTATAATTTAAAATAACTCACCGATAAATTCACTTCTGACCCTCACCCTGTCTGGAAGTCGCGGCGCTGATATTATCAAACAATTGACGAATGCAACTAAAGCAGTTTGATATTCAGCCTGTGAAGCTTTGTCTAGTTCTGTCACTATGAAGCCAAATCGATATCGTTCACTCTTTTGGCTCTGTGAAAATCAACAATTAATACCATGTTTGACTAGTTATTTGTGTCATTCTTACTTGGTACAGGGCTAAAGTGTCTAAAACCCTTCCATATCCTGCCGAACTGTAGACACAAAGGGCAGAAAGGAGTTCCACAACTTGTCTCTTCACAGCCACACTTGGGTTTCCAAGAGCTGCTGATAGTTTTCCCATATACTCCTTATTCTCCACAATGTACTCCAGGCCAACTCGGCTCTCCATCTTATCCATTTTTGAGGATTGCTTCTGTAAAAAAAATCACATCAATAACCATTGTTAATCATAATATACACATATAGAAGTATCATGCGTATTGTTTTTATACATGGCCAACACCACTACATACGCATAATATAATTCACACATACGTGGTCTATTGCCACTTGTAACACTTTTCCTACGAAAATCCTTGAATATATCAAGCAACTTTTAATGACCATATTAAGTAAATTACGGTGTAATGTTATTAGAAAGATCGACAAGTGACAGATAAACAGTACGAGCGATAGAAGCAGCGCCCCAAGCGAAACTTCTGATTCATTGGTCCGTTCACATAATCATGTTGTTCGTTTATAAAAAAAGATTTCAACGAGTGGACGATATAAAACCCATTATTCATCTGTAATTTGATGGGTTAAAATATCTACGAATTGTCAGTTTACAAGAAAAAAATGCACCCAATCAATCTGTTATTTAGTTTTAAGCATAATACTTTGTAATTGTTTTTGTTAATGTAGAGACTAATTCTTGTTAGTGTTTATTAATTTTTATATTTGTAAATGGGTTTTTTTCCCATTCTTTTTATTATTTAATATTAAGTATCTCTAATGTCACATAAAAATGTTATTCTCGTGTATTCTGTACTTTCTGTGATTTATTTATTCTGTACACCTAAGTCTAATTCATAAGATGTTTTGTATTATATGAACAAAGTTAAATTCAAATTAAATAAATAAATTCTTTTACATTTTAATTTCGCACTTTTTTTGGATCAATTATACTTGAAACTAAAAGTTATCTTAAAAATACTTAATAAATGAAATATTCAGATTGATTAGATAAAATAAGAATGTATTAATTAAACTAAATTGTTAATCCTTGTTCTCATGTATCATTTTATGATTTGTGTCTTTGTATTTCTTTTCTATGTTCACTATCTTCAATTTTTTTTTAGTTTTATTTTTAACTGTTAACTGTTGTTTAAAACTATAGGCTTTCCAATAATTTATGGAAGCTGTTGAGATTAAGCTGGAAGATTAAAATGTCTCGATAAACGACAAGAGAGTTGACACATCGACGTGAAGTTGGTCGCGATCCAATGTATGAACTGTCAAAATGCCAAGCAATATGTAAAACTGATACTAAATTTTACTAAAAAAGTGTAAAATATTCGTTCCAATATCATTTTAATGGAAATCATAGAAGCTTAATACAGCATCTAATTAATAAACTAATGAAAATTGGCAGAAGTAATGATAAATATGTTAAATAGCATGTTGTAAGAGTGTCCGGTTAAGTATTATCAGGTATGGAGAAGTGATTTGTTAGACTTTTCCTTGGGCCTTATACGCCGACGAGCCTCTGTTTACATTAGCATGTATTGCAAGTGTCTTTTATGCTTTCTGAGATTAATATGGGCCGCATCAGCTTTCCAAAAGCCACACTTGAAACACCAGACTCTCAGTTGCCTAGTGTGTTTGTCCGATTGTCCCTTTTACTTAGAAGTGGAGAAATCCGGTAGGGAAATTATCCACAAGCTGGAGAACCTACCGTTTGACACCAATTAACTTCAAATCAATTGTACCTGTATACGATGACTTTACTATTTATTAAACACATTCAATTCAAAACACTTTCCCTTCTTTTACGAATAGACTCATAATGAAAAACCATCACAAAGCAACTAGAAAAAACATATTTAATTTTGTCTGTCTCCACAATTATTAATGATTTTACTATATTCGTGTTTCACAATATTTTTGTTTTATTCATATAGTAGTGATAAAAAAATCAATCAAAAGTATAGAAAAGTACTCTATTACTTGATTTGGGACGTCATAAGAATGTCTACAAACGAATCTGGAGTACTTTACTATTAAACAATGCACAAAATCTCATATCTACTTATTTTTTAAATGCAACTTAGTAGTTTTCTTTTATTGATTTATTGTTGTATTTTTTTTGTATTAAAGTGTCACATTAAAAACAATTTACATCGATACTTTTATATAAAAAAACATCCTTTCTTTTGATCGGTTATTACGACTGGGAGATCGGAAATAATATTAACAAAATCCCGATCGATAGTCTTGATCCAGGTTTACTCTGATTTCCTGTATTGTAAGGTAAATACTGATTATTAAGTCGGTGACCTGTGTAACTAGTAATAGTTAAGATCACCGACAGACAATTAACACGTTGTTGTGTCTAAAAAAAACCTCTCAAAAAGCTCCATTGGAGATGTAGGTTCATTGGTAGTCCAGAGCACTGTTTTCTCTTAATAATAAAATAATAAAAAAAACAATGTTTTATAATTATGTCGTCCCAAATCATCCATTTATGTGTATGTTTATAGCTTCGTACGCCTAGGAAACCAAAAGGTTACAATATCCCGAAAAGGTTGATCGAAAGTATGCTTTATTTAAGTTAAGGAATATGTATACTGGATCTTACATATGGCAACACTTCGATTGTTTTTAAATAAAACAACAAGAAACCAAGTATGACATAAGTCATTATAAGTTAAAAACGCAATTCTTCAGTACACAACTATTACAAAGTACGTTATATATATTTTTTCACTCATTAAAGTGCAAGTATTTACAAGTAATAAATAAACATGTGTTGTTATTGTTGTGGTCCTGTGTAAAAATATGGTCAGCTGCAAGATGGCCGCAGTTGTATTGCAACTTCTCGGAAAGGTCACACTTGTCTATAAATAAAAATCAAGAACGATATAATACGACCAGTGGATGCTGATTCAGGAATAGTCAACATTTTTGCAAGTAATCGATACCCATATTATACCCAGCGAAAAACGCACATTTATCGCATAAATCACAAATAACCATTAACGACATTATCATACTTTTATTCATTCAAAGTGAACCGATATGCGGTTCAATTAAAATATTCCTCAATCAAGATTAAAGTATTCATTTTATAATCAGTAAAACGAATTATTTATTGAATTGTTGATTGACGTCTTGCTGGAATTCCATAATAATTAAAGGTACTTGCTCATTGAAAATTATATTTAATATTTATTGGCGATCTTTTAAAATATATCAATACAAAAGTGCTTGTGATTTTTGAATCAATTAATTCTCAATTATTGCAATTTTTCTTATGTTAAAGATAACATAAAGTGTTAGTGAGATGATAGTATTGGTGTACAACAGGTCTATTCGTATACGCACCGCTCATAAAGTAATGGATTCTCAGGCATACGTCACCGTAAATACGATAGTAGAGTTACTTAGGTGCACTTATGATCGGTTTTTTGATAGTTAATGCCTCGTCTGAGCCTCGGGCGAGGCACTGATTAACAAACGATCAAAAGTACAGCAAAGCAACTTTATTAAAGTCTTTACGGTGTACGTTTACGGCGGCGCACGCCTAGGAATCATAAGCTGTATGGTCAGACGGTGCGAGTAGCTATAGGGCAGTAACTCGCATGCCAACTCGCCTGTTCAACCAGCCTTTAAATTAATTAACCCCAATGGATTTTGAGTGATAAAAGGCAATCTATACAATTAAATTTATTACAAATTAAAATCCCAGTCGTGTCTACAATCACGACAATCTTTAGACACGCGCTGTGATTGGTGACCAATCACCGCCGTTTGTGAGTTTATTTCGCCTTCTACTTAAAATCAATTCAATATTATCATTACATAATTTATAGGTGTACAGTGTACGGTTGAGATATGGCAACCCTGAAGGTTGGTTTGCGTGAAATAAAATTTAAAAATTAGTGACGGCATTTACAAAATGATGTCCCGACGAGGAAATTCAAGGATAAAATTATGCCATCGGGTAATTTATCCACGGACCTTTAATGCATTAAGATTCTTATAAATAAATGTATTAATTGTTAACAAATTCAAGTAATTAATGAATGATTTGAATCATAACGATGGCGCCTGTCGTTGAGATGTCGCCATGTTGGGAAGGCGCCGCGTCTGCTCCAATATCACTCATATATGGCTGATATTTTATAAATAAATACATTATTACACTAATTAAATACAATAGACTCTCATTACAACATATATTAACAGTGAACAGTTAACAAAATAGGCATATATGCGAAAAATCTATTAAAAATTTATTATTTAAAAAAAATCGGTCAAGGATCTGGGTAGTATGGATAATCATCATTTTTGATAAATCGTAATACAATATGATATTATAGTCTTGCAGTATGACCAATCAAGGCCGTTAGTGAGTAATATGGTCATTGGGCATGTATAAAGTAACAAATATCCTCTACAAACATAAGAAACATGGAAATGGAAAAACTCTTCCTCGCACCAAACGTGCACTTTAATATGAAAAATCGTTCATAAAACGATTGCATTACAAAATTAATTTAAGGCTTGAAATCGAAATCCCGTTTCAGATTTACTCTGATTTCCTGGATGGAATCCAGGCGTATAATTTATTTGACTGTACAATTGCTACAACTTAATTCCTGAGTCATTTTCGCATTTCGATTCAGATTAATTCAACTCTATTTCTCGTGGTCTTGTTAAAACAGAGCATTAAAAAATACTGATTACGAATAAGGAACGTGGCTACAAATACTGTGGTCATGGGTTCAAATCCCGCTCAAGTTAAAAAATATATTTGATGGGTTATTACGACTGGGAGATCGGGAATAATATTAATAAAATCCCGATCGATCGTCTTGATCCAGGTTTACTCTGATTTGCTGTATTGTAAGGTAAATACTGATTATTAAGTCGGTGACCTGTGTAACTAGTAATAGTTAAGATCACCGACAGACAAATAAATAAATTGTATTTTTTTTTCAAAAAAAAATGTTGTTTCAGAATAAAGTCGTCACGTGTACACGTGTGCGATGTGTTTTATGGATAATGGAATCAAGATTATAAATGTAATGATTAATTGAAAAGCTGTACTAGTACTTCGTATAAGGCACGACCACTTCACTTTATAGTCATCTATTAATAAATAGTAGACAACAAGCAAACAAAGACATTTTATTTGTTCAAACAATGACCAATATGCACAGAGACAACACGACTACCTTAAAAACTAAACCTCACTACAGAATATTAAATATCCTTCATTACAACTATTATTGGATCTCTTATTTTATTAGAAAAAAATCGTAGAAATGACGTGCTAACCATTAAGTTTCATGGAAAGAAGAGAAGACAGATTTCGCATCCTGAATGTATATAATATAATTTGATACATTTTTGTAGAATGTGTTATTCAAGAAAGGGAACAATCCAGTTTTTTTGGCTATTTTGAGATAATTGATATATGTAGAGTAAAACACAACATTTAACAAGGGAAAAATGTCTATTACTTTTAGATTAATAGAGAGTCAAAGGGAAAAATCCTTCTTTGATGAAATTTTTCATCGATTATCTAGAAGACAACTTAGTTTTCCATCAATATTATGGACAAAAAAAAAAATTTAATTAATATAAATGAAGAGTATTTAAAATGTGTATTAATAAGTTTTCGATATTTTTTCCTTTTGTTTTAGGAACGGAACAAGTCAACGACTTTTAAAATATTAATAAGCATATTCACAAACTAATTTAGGATCAGAATAAAATCTTAAAATATGCTATTTGTTAAAAAAAATCGTACAATATATTCTTAATTTTTCATATAATAGATTTTTGTATCTGAAAAGTAAAAGAATTAAGTAAATCGTATAATAAGAGTGTGTGCGTGTGGTGCGTATGAGTGTATATCAATTCTATGTAGTCTATTCGTACATGCACCAATACTTAACTCACTAACAAATTATTCTATTGAATATGGTTTTAACTATATGGAAACACTATCTCAAATAATTTTTATATAAAAATAATTTATTTTACAGTTTGAAAACTGTAGATTATTAAATTATGATATAAAATAAAATGGCAACACTGTTTATATTTACTATTAGAGCCACGAACCACCGAAATGTTAACAACTATATAGACTGAACGATATCTCAAAAAATATTGTGTCAATGAAATCGTAATCCTTCCTTTAAAATATTATAATTAAGTTCATTATAATAGCATATTATGGAATAATAAGAAATTCTGCATACAACTACGATGATTTTATTTAATTCATTTGATATATTTTTACAACATTAGTACAAAATTCAGATCACACCCACTCAAAGTGTATCGAATTCAAATATAACCTTCATTTTGAGGACGAAACGGTCATTCGGTTGCATCGAAATTGGGCCGATATTGATTTATATCAATTCTTAATAAAAAAAAGTCACATCTTTTATAGTAATTTAATACGTACATATTAAGATGAAGTCATTGGAAGTTGATCTCGTTAATATGACATGAAGACAATGGTTTTTGCGATACTTTGTGTGCATTTAAGTGATTAATATACCCGGACAAGTTTTCCCATAAATACAACCTTTTTTAGTACAACGACTTTGTGGTAAATGGTAAGCGTTCACTTCACTTTATGGTCATTGGTTATAATGTCACAACAAAGACAACTATTAACTTGTTCAATTCGAGTATTCCACTTATACTTTGGTATTCGGGACAATCAGATGAGTTATATTTTACACTGCTATAAATCAAATTGGATCTTAAACTAACACGTTAAAAATAATAATGATTTCTATTATGTATAGTGGGACGATTCTTTAATGTTATTCTTCATTTTTATGAGTGTAATGTTGGTTTTTTTTTATTAAGAAATGTGTTAAGTGTAAATGTGTTTTTATTAAGAAATGTGTTTTTATTAAGAAGTAGTTTTAATAATGACAATTTGCTCGATCCAAAAAAAATTAAAAAAAAATTTTTTTTAGTTCAATGACTTTTGATAATTAGAGTTTTTTTTACCCTAATTACACGGTTTGGTTGTCAAGTACAGATATTTTTATTTTGAATTAATATAGAATGACAGCGACGTATAACTATTAGGGTTTATATGGTTGTACCCCAAAGTGTGAATATTAAAAATGAAAGCTAAGAAAATATTTGTTTCCCGTTTTAATATTCTAATTGATTAAACGTCCACCCTGTATACAATGTGTTAAATTAGAATTATATTAAGATATATAACTTTATTAAAATAATATTAATAGATAGTATTTCTTCACACGAAGAGCATTGGCATTGATTTCTATAAAACTATTCATTAAAACGCAAACTCAGCCAAAATAGTACAGGTTGACAACAAAATATCTTGGTGATGTTATGTCAATTTCACTCAGTCAATATTTCTGCTCGAAACTGATCTAAACGTCGCATAACCATGATGGCGCGGAATCGAAATAGTATCCAGATTTTTTCCCCACCCCTTATAAATAGTAAATGATGTTTATTTTAACAAGTCCAGCATTAATAGTTTTTTAATTAATAAATATGCAAAGCATTGTAATAAAAAACAAATCGGCCACACCATAAACGTATTTAGGTTTAAAAATTGTAGCGCCTTGTAATTATACCAAATTTGTAATAAATATATCCCAATATGGGTGTTGCCATGATATTATTATTATGGGATTACATCAAGGTGACCCACATTACCATTTAGTTAGTCAAAGAATGTCTTTTGCATCTAAACTAATTGCTTAATTAATACAATTAACACTATGGAAAAAAACTTATTCGATTTTGTCAACGCTTCGATTAACAAAAAAAAAATTAATTAAATCAATGTCAAGCTTATGTTAATTGAAGCCTTTTATAAGATGAAAATAATTTCGTTACTAACACACGATATTTAAACACAAAAGCGTTAAATATTCAGTTTTACTGTAAAGTAATGCATTCTCGGGCATACGTAACCGTAAATACGATATTAGAGTTACTTAGCTACACTTATGTTAGGTTTTTTGTTAGTGAATGCCTGTCTGAGCCTCGGTCGAGGCACTAAGTAACAAAAAAAACGATCAAAAGTACAGCAAAGCAATTCTATTACCGTCTTTACGGTATACGTTTATGGCGACGCACTCCTAAGAATTCCAAGATTTAGGGCCGTATTAAATATATAATAAATAGTGTAATGAGAGTGTGTGCGTGCGGTGCGTATGCGTGTACACAAATACTAAAAGCTTTCTTCTATTCGTACACACACGTTTCACTAACAGACTCTTATTACACTTATTAACTAATTGTAACCCAAGTTGTACTCAACCCAATCAGAAGATGACTTAATTAATTTAATAATCGTATATTGTTTTATTCTTTCAATTTTTATATAATTTGTTGTATTAATAGCCCATCGTATTTATTTATTTTATAATCTTAATTTTAAAAGTGAAATAATACAATTTCTATAAGTGTTTTAATATAAATAATAATTTATTCACAAAAAAGCCCCCTTAAATCTTTTATGTTTAAAGCAAAGAAATTTTAGAAAAAAATGTATCTCTCTTTATTATTTTTTTTTTATTATTTTGATAAAAATTTAATAAAAAATAAAATTTTATATCGATGATAAATAAAATATTTCAAAATATCAAGAAAAGCACGTACAAAAATATGTTATAATATAAATTCGTATACGCTGAAAATGCAAAACGAGCTGAAAAATTATTTTTTTCAATAAAAACTATGTAAAATTATTATTAAATTAATAAGTAGCTCTCTGGCTACGTATATTGATATAAATATGATTAAAATTGAATAAGCGGTTAGCAATAAATCTTTCGGTGAATGTTAAAAAAACGCGTCCAATGGCTGCGAATTATGTATGGATCAATTCCATAGTTAAATAATTAAAAACCTACGCGTTTTTTTTAAATACTCTCATTTTTATCCACATAATCCACAATTATTTAAAACTAATTCATCAGAGACATTTTTCCTAGTATTAATGAGGGATTCTATTTTTAATCATAGCCAGTAAGACGTGTGGCTACAAATAATGTGGTTATGGGTTCAAATCCCACTCAAGTCAAGAATTTTTTAATTGATTTGAACGGTTATTACGACTGGGAGATCGGGAATAATATTAATAAAATCCCGATCGATCGTCTTGATCTAGGTTTACTCTGATTTCCTGTATTTTAAGCTAAATACTGATTATTAAGTCGATGACCTGTGTAACT